>PNEQ01112449.1:0-34459 GCA_003012365.1 Medauroidea extradentata
GAAGTGGCTCAACTGTATGATATTTGACTCACTTTCAGGTACTGAGGGAAGTGGCTCAACTGTATATTTGACTCACTTTCAGGTACTGAGAGAAGTGGCTCAACTGTATGATATTTGACTCACTTTCAGGTACTGAGGGAAGTGGCTCAACTGTATGATATTTGACTCACTTTCAGGTACTGAGGGAAGTGGCTCAACTGTATGATATTTGACTCACTTTCAGGTACTGAGGGAAGTGGCTCAACTGTATGATATTTGACTCACTTTCAGGAGGACCTGGGTTCAATACCTGTCTCCGACCATCTTGATTTCAGTTTTCCATTGTTTCTTCAAATAATTGTTCCAGGTGAAAGCCGGGATGGTTGTCACAGAGGGGAGTGTGGGTGTGCTTGGAATGGAAAAATACTGTAAAAATAAATTAAAAGTGATGTGTTGGATGCACCAGAAAGGATAAGGGTGTCAGAGTTAAGGGAATTTGCCAGCTAGTAAATAGAGCCGAGACGAGATGGATGGTAGGAATGGTGCACTGCAAGAATCCCAGGTTCGGTAGGCCGACCATGCGGCAGGCTACATACCAGGCTATGGAATTGTTGCACCCTCCACATAGTAATCTGGAACCTGTCAAGGCCAGTTCGAGTGGGCTACGCTGCGAACATAGTACAAGGCAAACAGTGGGAAATTACAGTGTGATGTTAAGCCTATGGACACGGCAGCCGACAGTGGATGAGGCCCTTGGGTCAGTAAGCAAACAAAGCAAAAAATTCTGATATTCTAACATTGTACTATTGTAACTAATGATCAGCACAGATAATGTTGGACTCGGGAAGGATGATACCTAGTTCTTACCTCTAGCCAGTGCTGGGAAGGAACGACTTCCATGAAGGTGTTCCTTTCATTTCGTTCATTTATTTTGCAAATGCATAATGAATGAGTTCTTTTCTTGGCATGTGAACAAAGTTGAAAACTTTGTTCTTTTATTTTAGGAATTTGAACAATATTTTTTCATTCCTATAGTTATTCGTCATTATTCAAACAGTTAAATAATGATTTTGTACAACAAACAAAACATAAGTTAATATTTAGCTGTTAGGTTGGTGACAACTCCTTGCTGTTGTTGGCTGTGTCTGTGATGTACAGTATCTGTCGTTCCTCTGTGTCTTGTTGTCTATGAAATTAACAGCACAGGGGTTGTGTTGTTTCTGCTGGCTTGGCCTTGTGTTTGAAAAATATTTTACATACGTTGGTGAGAAGGGTAACAATACTGTTGTAAGTTGTACCTCTTGTTAGTTTCTTTTTAAAATTCCAAGTGCTGCCAGGAATTTGTCATCTGATTTGAACCTTTTTTTTCTCGGACTGTGTCACGAATCATTTTCCAATTTGTGTTTCACACTAGCAGTGGTCTTCAGTAACTGGTTTCATACAAAGTAATCTGCCTGCACTGGAAACAGAATGCAATTCAACAACACAATTAAGTTAAATTTCAATCCAAAAATTTGGCTGTGTAAAATACTTCAGTTCATAAAATAAAATTGTACTTTCTTTATTTTCATACCTACCTATAAGCGTACTAGATGTATAAAATATGCATAATTTCATTTTTCTCAGTCATAAGAAATACATATGATAATACATTTAAAAATCACTTGTGAATAGATTATGGACATGGAAACTTGAACTGCAACTAGTTACAATGTTGCATAAAGGAACATGAACTGGAACTAGTTACTTATAAAAAGGAACTTTCCAAGTCTTGCCTTTAGCGCGTCTCTCAGTTGACTGGCAGTAGTGGCTGCCGATGGCACCCGCTAGTCCTTGATGGAGGTAGCTCCGCACGACAAAAACAAGGTCACAACCAATAGCATTGTAACAAATGTTGCCAAAAGACAATTTAAAACTGGAAAATAGTAAAAGAAATTACTGAAGCATAATTTTCCGCAGGGTGTCTACCAACTGTAAGAATATAGGAAATGCCGGGAATTTGAACTGGTCTGGGAAAAACCTTGAAATAACCAGGAATTTCATGAGTACTGTATCCTGGAAATTTTTTTTCACATATTTTTTGTTACAGGTTGTGTTACTTCCCTCATGCCACACTGTCAATGTCTGTGTGAGTGAACATTCGTGTGTCCTACTTCTCGTGTCTTAATGTTAAACTCGAGTTTTCTGACCTATTTAAGTAATTGCAGTGCTATTTGTGCTATGTTGTATTTTTTTCTGTTCCATAAAGCGTAAGGTAAGTATTTATATGTACTACTAGTGTAACGGAGTTTTGTAATTATAGTCGAACCTCGCAACTACCACAGTTGGGTACTACGACAACAATGTAAGTACCTACAACACTATTCTCGATCCCCGTCAAAATATAAAAATTACAAAATTTAAAAAATCTAATTAAATAAAAAATGGCAAGATATCCCAAGTAGGAAAGGTTACATAAAGATATGTCCATTTGGATGCAACAGTAATATGAATGGTTACCAAAAATCAATTAGCTGCAGCTGTAAAAAAGTCTGTGAACTGCTCCAAAAACATCTGCTAGAACACACTTGCAATGCACACCTGGTGAGGTAGACCACATGCAACACGGAAGCAAGGCAAACCGTGTGATGACCTTGACCTGCCTCCACTGCGTTGCATTGTGTATTGGCTATGATTGCTAGGTAGGAAAGCAATGCATAACTCTAGAATGTTTTGTTGGTGAGAACATGAGAAGGTAGTGGCTCTTCTAGAGTGAACTATACTAGTGTTAACCTTGACTCAACAAGTGACTGCTGAGTGAGCCATCGAGGAAGAACTCCAGTGCAAGCACAGGGAGTCAATCTTTTACATAAATAAAGGGAAGGTTTCTGTCACTCGCCTTTTACTGGTTGTCATAGGTTGGGACACAAGGTAGTTTGATGAAAGGAGACGAAAGGTAAATTGAGTTTCATAGGATGTATTCAAGCATAGAACAGGTTGATACACTTAATACAGACATGGGTTTACATCACCTTCAACATTTGTTTCATGGGGTTACAATTAGACTTAGGTCACACACAATTAGATGAGATAGCTTCATTATGTGTAGTTTAATATTTTGCATGAAGAGTTGAAGCAAACACACGAACTTAAGGCTAACAGTAAACAAGAAGTGAATAAGTGGGAAGATGTAACCAGAAAAAATGGACTCAAGACGACGTTTCTACAATCGAGGACTAGTTATTCATTACAAGTGGAAAACAGATATGGAGTCTTGCAAGGTAAGAATACTGAAGATGAAGATGAAGAAACGCCTCGTGTAAGTAATGGTAGCGAAATACCCAGCAAGAGGAAAGCAACCTCAAAAGCGAAGATTCCAGGTGTAAGTAAAGTGACCTTGTACGGGGATAGCCATGGACAGGATATTTCTGGTAAACTGCATGACATACTGCCCGGTAAAGAAACCAGAGGCCTTGTGAAATCAGGTGCCAAATTCAAAAACGTGGTTGAACACTGTCAATCAGAATGCTTTAGCTATAACTCAAAAGATACAGTTGTAATAATTGGTGGAAGTACGGTAATGATGTGTGTCACAACAAAAGTGCAGAATTTCTCTGTCATTTGAATGAAACATTACCTAAACTAAGTAACACAAATGTACTGGTCGTAGGGATTCCTGGTTGTCATGAATTACCTTCTTGGTCTTGTGTAAATAGAGAGATCAAAAAAATAAACAAAAAGGGTTAACTATATCTGTAATCAGATGCAACATTTCACTTTTATAGATATTTCTGATATTAGTAGAGAAATGTACACAGGACTTGGTCGATCTAACGACATCGCACGGTGCCAGGTAATTATGTCGTTCGATCGACGGTATCGTTAGTCCCGAGGTAATTAATTTTGACCCCCCCCCCAAAAAAATTTTTTTTTAAAACTGTTTATTCTTAAAGTTAATGTAGAACCATTACTGACTTAAAAAAAACATGTTTTCCATTGAAATTATCTTTTTGTACAATGAAAAGGTGTCTTCCAAATGAAAGGGTACTCCATAATCCCCCATGTGCCGTGACGTGAGTGGCCGTGCGGCGCGCTCGGTCTGGCTGTGTAGGATTGGGGAGAGGAGTGGTGGAGAGGCCGGGCTGCTGGCCTTGGCTTGCCTCCCCCTCAGCTCGCTGTAAGCGATGCGCATCATTCATCCTGCTTGCCTGGCACGAAGCACACAGAACATAGAATAACTCCTATTATTCACTTGAAAGTATACTGCAACGGTAAAAACCTTTCAGTACAGCCATAATTTTTTTATTATTGTGCAAGAACTGTTACAGCCTGTCGCCCATTATAAGAATTTAAGCGATACTAATAAAAGTTCTTATTAAAGAACAAAGATTTTTAAAAAGTCTGTATTTAAAAAAAATTCGAACGCCTGTTATTGACGTGAATTAGGAGCCACTGAAAAGGGCTAAAAAGGGACTTTTCAAGGTGCTGTCACGTATAAAATGACTAAATTACTCGTCACTAAAAGTCGTAGGCCTATTGGAAAAATCACGAAACTATGCACAACGCAACAGTTTAATGCTCTGTACTGCGAATAAAGGCTGCTGGCTGCTGTCATTCTTATTGCTCCCCTGCCGAGCGAGCATAAAAAAAAAAATTATCAGCCCGCAGAAGGTGACAGGACTGTTGTATTTGCATCATAGGCCATTTTTACGCTGCAGCGATTACATAGCCACGTGTCTCACGTAACGAGTGATCAATAATACAGCGGAAGTTGTCAAGGTCAAGCCGAGCTCAATTCTGTTATTTATTTATTTATTTATTTATTTATTTACTATGCGTTCTGTGGAGCTCTTTACAGTGGCTATTGCCATAGAGCTATAGAACATGTCAAATTATTATCTATATACACTATATACACACACACTCTAGTAACAGAATTGTACAAACCGTATAATTCAGTTAACTGGAAGGAGAAATCAATTCTAGATTTGTATACCTACATACACACACTTGAACATACAAACAATGACAATTCAGCTTAGGAGCCAGTTTTCTAAATACCAAACAACACAATCATATATACCTCATGGTGTACATACATGGTTTATTAACATAAAAGCTAAGATAATTTATAAAGAATTTATAAAGGATTATTTATATACAAGGTTCATTAACATTAAAGCTAAGGTACTCTTCTAAAGAATAAAATGCATTAGCAATTAAAAAAGGCTTTAGTTTGTGTTTGAACTGTTTGTTATTACTTCTGCACATGTCTTTGTATTTCTGAGGTAGGGAGTTATGTATTTTGACAGCAGAATAATAAAAACCTTTTTGGTATAGATAAAGGGAAGCTGAAGGGACATGTATATTGTCTGTACCTCTGGTATTGTGGTGGTGGACTGTTGTGTTTGTTTGGAAATTACATAAGTTATCAAATACGTATAAGAGAATGTCATAAATATATTGGCTAGTAAGGGTTAATATGTTTTCATTAATAAAGAGGTGTTTACAGAAATCTCTATTTCTTTTGTTGCATAAAATTCTAATAGCTTTTTCTTGTAGCAGGAATATACTTTTACTGTCGGTTGAAGCACCCCAGAAAGTAACACCATATGACATTACAGAGTGAAAGTTTGCATAGTACACTTGTTTAAGTACAGATGTGGGTACTAGGGTTTACAGATGTCTGAGAGAATAGCAGGCTGCACTAAGTTTACCAGTAATATATTTTATATGATCTTTCCAGTTTAAGTGATTATCAATCTGTAGACCTAAGAACTTTGTAGAATTTATATTTGTTAGATATTTTTCACTGATGTTTATGAGTACATCAGAACTACTTTTATTGACAGTGAGAAATTCCATGCAATTGGATTTGGCATCATTAAGAACAAGCAAATTTACTGCAAACCAATCTGCCAACTTTCTAAATGTGGCCTGAGACTTTGTTCTGAGCTGATCTCTTGTTGATCTCTTGTTGTGTCATCTGCAAAGAGTACAGTATTAACATCTGATTGCAGTGTTTGGGGTAAATCATTAATGAAAATTAAGTAGAGCAGGGGTCCCAGAATTGAGCCCTGTGGCACACCATACTTCATAATTAGCGGAGATGACTTAAACTCTTTCATTGTTGTTTTATCGGGGACTGTTGTTATTTGTTGCCTAGTAGATAGGTAGGATCTTATTAGTGCATTAAATTGATTATTGATTCCATAGAATTTAAGCTTTAGTATTAGCAAGTCACGGTTGACACAGTCAAAGGCTTTTGTCAAGTCGCAGAATATACCTAAAATATGTTCCTTTTTATTTAAAGCATTTAAGATGAATGAGGTTAGATTATATGTAGCGTGACTAGTTGACAGACCTTATCTGAATTCGTATTGGGAGGCTGTTAGTATATTGTTAGATTCAATTTGATTTATTAATCTTGTAGCAATGATTTTTTCAAAAATTTTTGAAAAAGTAGAAAGTAGAGCTATAGGTCTGTAATGTACAGATTTCCTCTTATCACCTTTTTTCTATATAGGTTTGATCATAATGTAGTTAGTTTTAAGCATTCAGGATAGATTCCACTTCTTAACATACTGTTGCAGATAGAACTTAATGGCTCACAAATCAAGTCAGACCACTTTTTGAGTAGTGCACTAGTTATACCATCATATTCGGAAAAGTGTTTCATTTTAAGAAACTTAATTGCCTTAAAAATTTCATGAGGTGTCACTGGCAAGACATTTATATGTGAAATTGATGCTGGATAGGCTAATTTCTGATAATCATAAACCTTGTCCAACTGTGGCTGGTCGAGTATAAGTGATTCTACTACAGTGGCGCTGGATATTTTTTTTGTTGCTTCTTTTACGGACTGAGTGCAATGCTGGTCCTTTTTTTTTGTCGTGCTGTAAAAGGGTGAAAAAAAAAAGAAACATATCATCTCTTCAATCCCCATCCCCCTGGGCTTACACAAGACACGGAAACAAATACATTGGCTGACGGCAGCGAGTCGCCGAGTGGAAGAAGATAAACCATCATGTGGCTCTGCTTTGTGGCGAGACAGGATGCGAGTTGCACGTGACTATCAGACAGTCGGCAGTTGATGCGCGCGCACACAAGCACAATCTGGCTTGTCGGCTGGGGGTGGGGAGAGAGAATGGTTATTGGTTGGCGTGCAATCAGGAGGGGAGGGGATTCATTTATTTTTAGCGAACATTTCTTACAGCACAGCATTCACCAAGGAAAATGCAATGCGGACAATTTTCCTTAAATGTTTTTTATCGGAGTGTTTTACACTCGTAAATAACCATTGCTATGCCACGTCAGGTATCTTAACTGCGTAGCTGAGATAAGGACACATGGAGGAGTGTGAGAAAAAAGTTCAGGCAGGACGGAACGTGGAGTTATGAGAGGGAGCATTAGGAGATAAGGCAGCGTTAGTCATCACGTCTCACATATGTGGTGTTCCGCAGGCGGCCGAAGACGAAGTTTCTAGTATTCTTCAACAGTTTCTTTTGTTTCACAGCTGCATATAACTAATTTATAACTGCAGTACGTTATTGTTTAATATGCACATAATTATGTGTAAATAATGATTTATTGCAAT
Source organism: Medauroidea extradentata (assembly GCA_003012365.1). Taxonomy (NCBI): domain Eukaryota; kingdom Metazoa; phylum Arthropoda; class Insecta; order Phasmatodea; family Phasmatidae; genus Medauroidea; species Medauroidea extradentata. Next base: position 7,556 of record PNEQ01112449.1, read on the forward strand.
CTATTGCACTTCGCTTTGATTATATCAATTTTTTTAAATATTAATTTTTCCAGAGTTCCTGGAAATGATGTCATTAGATCGCCGATGTCGTTAGATCGGGGTCTACTGTACATATTTACGTGCGTATTTCCTGTTATTATTTATTACTGCACTTTACAGAGTATTGTGCGCAGGATTGGTAACACTGGTGAAGCACTTGGCCGTGTTTGTAAATAAAAAGTTGGTAATAAAATTTGCTGGCGGCAATTATACATGAAAATTAACATGGGTAACACTGGGAGGTAAGTAAATATTGTTTTTCACAAATAAAGACGGCGACCTGTGATCTTGCATGGCACATATAACACTGGAATAAAAATACCTAAACGGTAACACAGCGATCGGCAGTGGTGCAGGAGAAGGCTAGTACTTTTAGGTTACAATAGTTAGGTGTTAAAAATCACGGGACGAGTGTTAGCATGGTGCGTCAACCTGTCTCTTTTGCGTCCTTCCCTGCCTTTCCTCTTCCACCTTTTCGCTCACACCATGTACGCTTATCTACATCTGCTGCATACCATGTGTTTTAGTATTGTCCTATGTGTTGCCATTGTTTGTTTACTGTTTGGGTAGTGTTTGGTTTTTGGAAACTTCTCGTGGATACACCTATTTTAATTTCATTTTTCTTTGTCTTTGTTTTTGAATTTTAATTTTGGATTGTAATTAGAACTGAGTGAATTGGGCGCTATTATATTGGATTACAATTTATTTACAGTTTTTGTTGTTTTGGTTTTGTGCTCAATTTATTGTGATCCTGTTACATTTACTGTTCACAATTTTATTCTTGATTTTACAAATTGAGTGGAACCAAGTGGAAAATGTTGAACCTTCTGGGCAAGTGGAAGAAGGCGAGACAACGAAGTCAGATAGTGCACAACGGTGCAACGTTCCGCTACCCACTTGACGCCGCGAGTAGGAGCTTTTGTTATCAGACTGTGCCGCCAAAGGAAGATGACTCTCTCATTGTTGTCCACAATACCTCATGTCCCAGCACAGGAACGGAAGGCTACACAGGCAATCAGCTATCAGAAGGCAGTCAGATGAGGTAAAATCCACTGCAAGGGTCAATCAATGGTTACGAGAAGAGGCTGCATGTGCATGCCACACCAAATTGCAGAAGCCATCTTCAGAAGGAAGTACCAGCATCCTAAGAGAACAACTATTCCCAGGGCCAAACTTTTACCCAGAGTACAGTCCCGCAGGCCTTATCACCACTCCCCCCTTCACCTAACAGGAAGGCTCCCCTCCAGTGCTCATCCGTATCTTTGTCCCCACCTGCCACACCCGATACAGAACCTGCTTCTTCCACCGCAACTCAAGCACCTGCCTACCACCCCCTGACACCTTCGCTTAATCCAGATGGTCTACCAGACCTGCCAACAGTTTTGCCCCTCCTCTATGGAAGGTCCACAGAATAATCAAAGTTTTTTGTGCCCAAGTCAGCAAGAGGATATTGGCAGCAGCAAGGACACCCTAAATAAAACCCCGTAACATAGCTTACACAAACGCTACGTAGATCCGTAGATCTCTGTGGAGGAACTTGGAACTGCAAGCAAGGTAAGCAAGCAGCTAGTCCGGCAATACTACCTAGCCTCCTTTATCAAACTTGCATGGCTTGAATATTTTCCAGTGAGATAAGTATAGTTACCTTTTTATAGTCTGGTGCACGATGTTTTTCATTTTGGGCTTTATAAAAACACACCCTTTTGTACATGTATTTTATTGTATAACAGCGCTTACAAATTCTCGTAAACAATACTAGCATCTGATTAAAAAATGGCTAATGGAAAGTATAAGAGCATGGTAGAGTAGTGAATCAGTCACATCTGATAAGTGGAAACGATAAGCAGTTACAGATCCAGCAATGAATTTTAGGGAGGGCAAATTACTTTTAAAATAATTGACTAGGAGCCGCTGCGAACTCAACACTTCTTTCGCATGGTCATCCCCTGTAAGTATACCACTGTCATTCTGAAATGGTCCATTCCCAAGTTCACCATTAAGAACTGTACATTGTATATGTTCATATTTTTTGGAGAGCTTAGGGGGGGGGGAAATTGCCTCTACATGACCCCCTTGGATCTGTCTCTGGTGATAAGACAGGGTGGCAGGGTAAAGACAGTTGCTGCTACAGCAAGGTCACCCACTCTTTGTCCAGTATTGCACAGTTGCTATGGAGTGTTGTCACGTATCAGCAGCACACCAACTGGAGGCTTTGTCCGTCATGATTCGGCACATTAACGTGAACCAATAACCCCAGCTGACCTTCATGCAATCATGATGAGGCATGTTAGCAATTATTGAACTACAATTAATTATTTTTCCTGGATTGTTCACCATAAATTTTCAGTGCAGCTGATACACACCTAAATACAGTACTCACTGTTTCTAAAATTTTTGGAAACGTGGAGAGGACATTTTAGGATGGTTGGATATTAATTTCTTCAGAAAAAATGGCAAGCTGAGGTAATGGATGTATTAATGTACTTGGACACTTACCATAACAGGTTAGTTAAAAATTCTCACATCCACAAGTATAAACAGCATCAGTTAAGCCACTTTAAACAATGTTTGTGCACAATTGTTTATCTCAGAATCTGGAAAAAATAAAAAATTCCAGGAAAAACGGGGGAAAAAAAACAGAATTTTGCAATTCTGAGATGATAGACACCTTGTTTTGAAAACTTCTTATATGGGAAAATCAGTTCCCAGAGTGTGTTTATTGAAGCCAGTGGAACACCTTGTAAGACTTAGATTGTGAAAACATGTTGTGCAAATAAAACAATGACATTTAAATTTACTAGATAAATATGAATAGAAATTAGAAACATTTAGGTTACAAGATAATTTTGAAAAACTTACAACTTCTTGTGAATGTTTGGGATGCTGACCTTACACACACACTAGTGCACAGGCTGCACTGAATGAGCACAGTGCAACAGCAGATTAGTGGGAGGGTGTGTGCTAAGTACACATTAGTTCCTTAACGTAGGCCATGGTTACTTCTTCTCCTAGTTCTTATCCTTGCACTGTCAGTGGTGTTCAATGATACAATGCTGGACTCACTTTCGGGAGAACCTGGGTACATTTCCTGGCTCCAACCATCTTGATTTCTGTTTTCCATTGTTTACACTGGGATGGTTCATTAACATAGAACAACAGTACCCACACAAACCTACTGATGTGTTCCAGTACTTAGTGATTAATATTACAGGTCCGTGCCAGCATTCACTGAGGAGAACGAGATTCTAAATCATAATCATGGATATGCTGATCAGGTAGGCATTATCAGGCCAGTGACTACATGTACAATCACATACAAAGAATTTTTCTCACACTGGAGTTACAAGCAAATCATCATGTGGGACAATGGCCGACACTTCGTAAAAGAGGATGTGGAAACAATGGTACATGCATCTCAACATTATGCCTGTAACCATACTGTATAGCACCCACGTGCCAACTTAGTGGTGTGTAGGGATCAAGCATAGAATAAACATTTATGGCTGATGACCACCAGATGTGTGATGCACATGTGAGAGCACTGTCTTATCTATGGTGACACACTAACAAAGCAACAGCAGAGATCATCCTGATCATACAACTACCTAGACCATGTGAACCAACACAGACTGATGGTGAAATAAGAAGGGAGGAAGCATCTTACAGGTTGGTACGCAAGAGTGCAGGAAGTGTGAGAGAGACAGTAAGCATACTATGACAAGATCATTCCTGTAATAAACACCAAAGAACACCCACTGGTGACTTGAGTATATTTGTGCTGCCACCCGTTCTCTGATGATTACTTTTTGATGGCACCAGAGATTTTTACGCAGGATGTGTGCGTGAGTGATCAGGGTGATAATGGTACACCAGCACATACGTATGGCAAACTATGTGATTTAAGAGAAGCAAGGCAGGAAGGCAAAGGTTCACACTGACGACTAATGCATAGCACAGATACGAAAAGCGGATGACAGAGGTGCAACTACCAGGCACGGTCAACTCAACACCAGACACGGCCTGGTAAGTAGTGCGGATGGGGACCACGCTTCTTCTCACTTTGTAATGTAATCTTCATTGTGAAGTCAAGAAATTTTGGTAAGCATGTAACATTTAGGTCTTAAGTGCTGGTGAGAGGTAACGTTATGTATGGAGTAATGCTGGAATGAAGGAGTGGGAAGAACGGGAGATCCCCAAGAAAACCTGTTAACCAGTGGAATTGTCTGGCATGATACCCACCTTGTGAAAGTCTGGTAACTGACACAACTGCTAATTGAACCTTGAATGCCTTGGTAGGATGCGAGTACTCTAGCCACTGCACCAACCACGGTCCTAACCTTTATGGTGATGGAAGACCCACCAGAAGGCGACATCCAATGTTGACAGTGGTGACAGGCCAGCCGATCTCCTTTCAAATGCCAGAGACGTAGCATGATAGCTGGAATCCCTTCTTTCCCACTCTGACACCATGCATCTCACATCAAACACCAGAGTCACTGATCAGCTGATGAGGAGTGATGTGGAGAGGAAATTACACCACCCTCCCGCCAAACCAGAGCCTGATCAGTGATGCTGACAGTGGCAACAGGTACAAATTCCCCCCTCCCCCTTCCGGAGAAGTGGGGGAGGGCGACTGACGTACCTATTTAGGCTCCTAGACCCATATTGAACACGGGGGCCCACAAACAGCAAAGAATATCTTCAGCTTGTCTCTCTCCTGCCACAAGTGTACCACAGTTGCATATATAAAAGGTTGAACGTACCATCTGGCACGTTTTTATAGTGTAGTGCAACATGTGCCAAGTGTTTGTGAGAAGAGAGGGAATGGATTGAGGATTAAACAGCAGTGTAGCTACCCTTGTAGAGAGACAACTTCAGAACTCTGTACCCCATTTAATTTAATTTGTGTATGAAAAATTTATTAACGCTTGATATTCTGGCCATGACCACATCAGTAACCCTGTTTTATTAATATCTCCAATGATTATATTTCCTTTCAGGGATCCTGTTTGAACCCAAGCTGTATGCAAACAGTTCGTAGGGTGGCAACTCTTATTAGGTCATGTATCTTCAGTATTTTGTTACTCCATACTGTAATAATAATGCATGTCTAATCGAAAGCATGATCATAGTTCAGAGCATGCCAGTGTGTAAGTAGAGGGCTAAGTTTAATTACTTTCGAGTAATTCTATTTTTAGTTTAATTTTATTGTTTTGAGCATAACTCACAGTGCAACACAAGCACTTCTAGCAACTGTCGTCTGCAACCACTGAGAGCACTATTTGCTGTTCCCAGTTTGTGTGCAACTACTTTTCGACACAAACATGTACTGGCAACACAGAGGACTTCAGCTTAGTATAATTTGACCCGTACTGCTGTAAATTTTTTTTTGATCCTAGAAAATTTTCAAAAAAAAATTTTTTTTTTGCCTCTGTTCTTTCTTGCAATGTGTTCACATTACCTGGTGCAAGAACTTCAAATGTAGCTGCTAGTGTAGGTAATTTTGGTTCATGAACATATAGGGGTTCCTCTTTACTTTGGTCCTACAGAACTTGCACACATTTTCTGTTTAACTTGAAATACAATATCTGATGTAGATAACATTGTAACACAGGCACATCTCATGTTCTTACTGTGTACACTTCTAACATCTGCGTAAGTTTACTGACTTTACGTGTTTATCTGATGAGCATAAAAAAACCCAATGCAGAGCCAATGGTTGAGTGTACTGACATCCTTCTTGGCCAGCAAAAAGGGAAAGAGTAAATATTCACCGTTGTGAGATCCTGCCATGTTGAACCCTAAATGCTCTGAGATACTCGTGCTTCCATCCTCTAGCTGGATCCTAACCATTCTAATAACCTTACATTCCCAATGCCTCAGAACTGACTGCACCTCTGTAACTGGATTGTATAATTTCGCTCTACTTTAACTTGAGTCCAATCTGGATGTGTTTATAGTGATGTTTCAGTTTCGATTTATCAGTCCACATCGGGTTGAATTTGAATAGAATTTTAATTATTAAATCACTTATAATCTGAACTGTGGGATCGTGGGTTTGAGACAAGTTCTTCAACATCCAACACCTAACTAATCCCAATTCTTACGTGCATACAGATGCAGCTACAGGACGTGTTCATCTCATGCATGTAACCAAAGAATGTCAACCAGGAAAGTCTTTCCGACAATGATTTCAGATAGGGGGTAGAGTGTTCCTGATAGTGTTCTACCAGTACCATCTGCTACTCCTTTAAGGGTTGGTAAGTAACTCCTTTCTCGATGTATTTCCTTTCCACTCATCCTGCACCGGCATGTGCATGGCTGCAGAACTGCAGCAATTCATGCTGTAATTTTCTCTGTGACATTTTCTGCACCAGGTGGGCAATAAATGTTTGGTATGTCACCACACATGCCCTTTGCAACTGAATGTATAGGTGTGTCAGTACAGTAGGTACATCTACCTTAGATGCTAAGGTGAAAATCATTGTCCCAATCACCCCACTTCTAGCTGATTTGAGCACAACATAATAATAACTAATTTACTGTTAGTACGTAATAAATACAAATCTTGTTTTCTTATGTAATCATACTAACATTTTTCTAACAGCCCAACCCTCCATGCTATGTCAGTATGTGCCGTAAAGGGTAACACTCTAGTACAATGGGATCAAAACCCTACTGGGAACTAAACCCAGATCACCCCAGTGCAAGACGTGTGGTTTGACCACTACACTACTGCGACACCTTATGCTAGTTAATTGCTTGGTATACTCTGTTTTGCATAACTTCGGTAACTTTTGACAGCTAATTATAGGCATTAGTGTTAATATTACGTAATGTGTGTCACAATGCAAGACAAATATTACAGTAGATGTGGTAGAATAGACACCTCAGGTTCATTTTAGAACTGAAAATGTCTACTGATATATCATCATCAACGTCAACACTTCAAAAGTAGTGTCCTTAGAACTGCCAAATTTTACTTACGTTGCACGAACCAGAGTGTAGGCATTAAAGAGCAGTGGATGAGTGCAGCTTAAAATATGTGCGCATGTTATGTAGGAGTGTTTGTTATAGAATGATGTAGCTAAATGTGTTAATCTGTGTGTGTGTATAGAGAGTTAGGTGTTGTTACAGGGCCATGGGCTCGTGGAGGCATCCTGCTACCCTAGTTACTCTGGTATTGATGGCAAGTGTTTCAACTCTACCTGTGACCGACACTTTGTAGCCCGCTACCGCTACATTGGAGGGGAGTAACATGCATATGAACAGAGTAGCCATGTAGTGTATGTAGGGTATTGTACATTCTCAGGGGATGTCTGAATTTTGCTGCTTTACCATAGTTGAAGCCAAGCGTAGTACTATCATTTTACATTTGAAGCAGGCAACGTTCCTCTTATGTCTGCCATAGGAATAATTTACAGTGTCCTGCTGTATAATTTTGTTTGCGTGCAGAAGTTGTATGACAGCTATAAAGTCTAGCACAAGAAGTAGATCTCATTGGAAGTTTCATTATTTGGGAATATTTGTGTATACTGGATCATTAAGTACATGGAAGTTACTGATGTCATTAACCTTTCTCCACTGATAAATATGTGATAGGTATTGCGTCTGCATGTCACTTAAATATTGAAGCCACATACTTTGTGAAGTTGATATTCACTTCATACGTTCATGACTTTAAGCACATCAGCGTTTCTAAACTTGTATTCATATTTTTGCCACCATCATTGATATGTGGTTGTGTTGTAAAACATTTCTCTCGCATTCAGGAAAATCCAGGTTCTATTCCTGGTTCATCCATCCTGTCTTTGGTTTCCAGAAATTAATCCAGGCATCGCTGGGATATTTCCCTAATTCACACCATGGCCACACGTCGTTCTAATCTTGATTCTCCTAGCTACTGGTTGGTTCTGACTGTGATGACCATATTGTCAGGGAGATGCTAGGTGCTAGTCAAATATACAACCGACCCACCTCATCCATGCAATAATTGGTTCCAGAAATTCTGCATGGTATGTTCAGGACACTTACTGAAACGTTACTTTATTGCAGGCAATTTTTTTTGTATTAAAATTGTTCCATTCTTGAAGTACTGTACGTACACAGTATTTGTGAGTACAAATTGTCAACATGTACGGGAAGAAATTCATAGGTTTAAATATCGTCGAACTTGCAAGCAACATGTGCACTGCACGTGGTGTGTAACAGCTGTCACCGGGCAGAAATTTGGCAACATAGCATGAGTTTCAGGTTGTCTCACTTCCTGTCTGTCAAGAACGAGCAACTGTGCACTGCTTGTTACTTCATAAGCAGACCAGACATTTTCTATGCAGGTTCACAGGCGGATGTCACTTGATACACTTTAATATACTGTATATCACATTTGTAACAGGAGTCATATAGTGATATTTCAGCAGCCTTAAGTTTGGTATTCAAGTTTTCGCTGAACAAGAATCTTCTAGCCTGCCGTATCAGTCTGAGAGGTTCACTCATGTATTTTGCTGTGAGCAGTTGGCCAGACATAGCACACACATTTAGCATTTTGAGCATTTTTAATTTCAGGTATAGTTTAAAAAATAACTGAAAAAGTGCTGAAAGAGTACTAAGTTACTTGAACTGTGAAACACTGCCTCATATTTGGAAAAATGTTGCTAAGGACATTAATAGTTTTGTGGATGCAGAGTGGACAAACACCTTGGAAGATAGAAAATCATATACTGGCCATGCTTTTACTATGGCAGCAGAGGTTTATAGGGAATCCAAGTAACATCGAATAGTCACACTCTCAAGTACAGAGGTAGAATATATAGCAATGGCAGTGCTGCCAAAGAGGTAGTTTTCAAGAGAAATTTCTAGATGGAGCTGTTTGGGAGAACTGAACTTATTGCAGTATGGAACGACAGTCAAGTATCTTAAAAATTGGTACAGAGCCATCTGCTATACAACAGAACTAAAAACATTAATATTCATCATAATTTAGTGCGAGGTGCAGGTGCCGACTGTAGAAATTATTGCAGATATCCTCATTAACGGACTACAGTATGTGTTGAACAACATAATATGTGTAAGAGGGCTGAGTCTCCACACAAAGGATTAAGAGAGGGTGTTAAGATTTAATCCTTTGCATTGTCTTTCACATTTGTTTGTTTAGTCTTTGGTTTGCTGTTTTCCCGACATGTTGACTGTTGAAGAATGTGTACATCGTGTTTTCATGCTTTCAATTTCTTAACTATTGAACCCAAGTGTAAACTGTTCAGAAACTACATTACTAACAAAAATTACCTGATCCTCTCTTTGAATACCGAAGGGAAATGTGTAAATTCACTAACTTTCTTTGTCGGGCTCCTTGGTACTTTTCAAACTCCAAACCAGACAATTATGAGTTGGAAGCTGTGAGACAGGGGAGTCAACTCTTCATGAATCAGGGGTGCTGAAACATCTGCAGACTACATTATACTCAAAGAACATGTTATCTATCTAGTAACATTGGCCTGTGATATCTTGCTGCAACTTGGCACCAATCATAAATATACTCACTGTGCAAAATGGTCTAGATTAGTGGACTTCTTCATTATGTGTGTAATAATCAGCCTAATACTGTATCCTATATTTGATAAAAACATATAAATGTTGAGGCTAAAACTTAGAAATAATATGTGATGTGCTAATGCTGAGTAGCCTTTTATTAATTTTGGACACCAACATAGTTTTATGTTCACTCTTTTAAATTTGAATGTAATGGTAGGAAGTAAAACAGTTGTTTATCCTCTTGCTTTATGTCATATGCTTGGTGAAGCAGCTAAGATGTATATAACTACGAGACAAGAGAAGTTGTGATGTTATATAACGTTACAGGCTACTTTGGGGGTTGTAACGAGGAAGGGATGATGCTCGCCCTGATGAGAGGGCCGATTGTGGTCAACATCTTGGCATATGATGACCTGAATCATTATAGTAGCGGAATCTACCACTACACTGGTGTCGAGGAGCAGGAGGACACGTACCCATACCATGTAAGTAACAAGAGATTTGCTACACAGGGGTCACTATGGAGTATTTCTTACAATTGTTCATTTAACGTAGAAGTTTGTGATTCATTGTTAGATTTTTACTGTACTGTTCCCTTGTGTTTGCAGAATTTCTTTCATCATTGGCTGTTATCTCTAAGGGGTTTGTCAGTGATAATAAAGTAAGTTGGGATATGGTGTTCATGATCAATAATCGTATATACCATGTTCTTAAAAGAATTGTCACAAGAGTAAGAAGAGAACCTTATAAACTCTTTAATAGTGAATTACTTGATGCCAGCTATGCTACACGAAAGTGTGAAATAATATAAGTAGCTTTATCACAAGTCAAACTTTACAATATTGTAATGTCCTGTAAGGGTACACACCCAGTCTTCACGTATTAAGAGTTAGTGGACCTGGTGCGTGAGCTGTGCTGTAGAATGGTACAGTAAGGTTTTTTCTTGTGTAACTATTAAAAATTTTTCCAATGCGTTTATCTACGAAAAGAAGACACACTTCAAAAGGTGTCACTATGATTTATTAAAAACGTGATTTCCAAGCTCCTCAAAAGTGTTAAAAATGGCTTTTTCATGTTGCTGTAGCTGAGAAAATATTGATCGTAATCGTAAAACTAAGTAGGTAATAGAAACCTGAATTGAATTTTACCACAAACTTTCCACAAATAAAACAACAGAGTCATCGCTTGAAGTCCCATTGAAAAACACATTCTATGAAAACGCTGTATGTTAGTTTAGCCCTTTGTGCCTAGAGGCGAATAGGTGTTAGACGGATGTGCTATGTTCAACTTATCACCTTCCTCGTTTCTGTACCCAAAATGTAAAGAGGAAGCTACCATCTACTAACTCTTAAGAGGAACAAACTAAGGAATAGAGAAACAGAAAACATTTTATGGCCAAAATACTGCTCTACTCCCACTTCTCAAATTCTATATCCTCATAGTCATGGTCATATTATTGTCAGGGTAAAGGTACAAAGAGAGGGCAAGGGAGTGTGTACAACTCACCTTAACCTATAAACAAAGTGATATTCCTGAGTAGCCATCCTTCACTTCAGTACAACTTAAAGCCACAGTAAAAAAGAAGGAGCCTGGCTGAATTTCCCTCGTGATCATTCATACACTATTTACCATTTGTCTGCTTCACTGATTCTGCAGCCAATTGTAATATGTAGTTACATACAGTTCAAACCTAATGTAATTGATGAAAAGAGTTGCACTGCACCTGTCCTTCGCACTGGATGTCAGCTGAAAACATCTCTCTTTGAATAAAGACATTTTTAGTTTATGGGTGCTGGCCTAATGAAATGGTATTTAATAAAATATTAAATGTAAACAGTGAAATGAAAAAATAAAGTCACTTTCAAGTGGTTATGTATTCATGTTAATTCTCCTTTACAGAAAAGTTACACTCTCGCCACACTGTCATACTCATGACAACCTGATGTGGCATTTGTAAGTTATAAAACAGTTTTGCCTGTCTTCCACAGATTTTACATTTTGGAGAAAGAACTTTCTTTCAGTCACTTGCAAAGATGATCAAGACCAAACTGCCAGAGTGCAAAAATAATCTCCAGTAGGTTACATTTTCTCATAAGCTGGTAGAATCGCGGGGACGTCACGTCATCCGGCAGTGGCCAAACCCACATAAACTCGTACAAAACCAACAGTGAATTTCTTGTAGTGTGAAATTGAAAAATATGCAGTTATGAAATAGTATAGTGCCATAAAACATTCTAGAACATTCTAGTGCTACTTCCATCATTAAAAGAAAACCCTGAAAGTAAAACACTACTGAACTATTTGGAACTGAATGGTGGTTAGTGGTTGAATCTTTTTACTCATGAAGACAACATTTTCAGAACTGAGAAAGGGTATGTTTAACTCACACGCAAGGTGAATATATTTTCTTAAGAGCTGATGCACTTACTACTATTTCAGCACAAAACATATCTGACGACCATAAACATGTTTATGGTTATCACAGTCTTCCCCCTTAAACTAGAAGCAACAGAGAAAGGCCCACCAATGTCAGCAATGGTAATGAAAATGTACGGGAACTTTTGCTACTCACAAAGAACTAAATATGTGCAACTTACAAAAAATCCCAAAGAACTCAAAACTCACCCTTATTGAACCCCAAAAGAAAGCAAGAAACACTTAACACTAAACAAGAGACAATAGAAATCTCCAAAGACATTGGATGGCAGCCGCTGCACCCCTAAAGTTTCAGCTTCCTTACTTGCTTACATCAAGATCTTATGTTTTAAATGGCTTTAAAGCTATAATGTGTGCCTTTTTAACTAAAACACACAACCGTCAGGCAGAAGGCAGATCAAAATTTACACTTACAGGTGTAGAAAATTAAAATATTTTATAAGGTCCATCATAAGCCAAAGACAGTATTGAAAAAATATATTCAACCCTCTTACTCACAGTTGACGCCCCGCCGTTACCGTTCACGTTTTTTCGCTTGCCCCCGAGCTTGTCCCTTTTAAGGTTAGGCCCAAGCAGGCACGATGGCTTCAGGTCCACACAACCACTGTATTGTATATGTAATTGTTCCCGATGCCTAGTACGTATAAATGTTAGTTTAATTATGTTACCTTGCTTATGTAAATTAATCCAGAGTGGAAACTACGTGTTTTTGTGATTTATAAATATTCTTGCACTGTATGTAACAACCAAACGAACTATCATGATAGACACATTTTTCTGGCGAACTTAAAAACGTAAGTAATAAATAGCGAAATTGTAAAATATGCCTATTATAATATGTATTAATTCTTTGACGCACACTGCAAAGTGCTTAGTGTATATTTTACGCTCGGCCCCGTAATTTATTAACATGTAAGAGTTAGGCCTAACTTATTTTTGGCCAAGGGGTCACCTAAATCCAGTATTGTGAGCCGTGTTGCTGTAAAACGTAAAACTAAAGGTTTAGAGATGTTATATTTTCAGTTTTTGTATGTATATATTCACACCCGCCATAACAAATGTAAACAAACAGATGGACGCAATGCAAACAATGCCAGGTAGCAAATTATGAACTTTTAAGAGAGAGAATATGTGGGACTCGGGCCTCCTCCCTGAGCAAGCCTAGGCACCTCCCCCAACCTCGAAAGGGTTGCTTCCTAAGAAGGGAGCCTAAATCCGACGTCCGCTTAACCCCAGGGTTGCTTCCTGAGAAGGGAGCCTAAGCCCGCCCCTCCTACCTGTTCACAACTACCTATCTTCCGTGAGTTGCTTCCTGAGAAGGAAGCCTAAACCTGCCTACCCATCTATACAGGCTGCTTCCTTAGAAGGGAGCCTAAACCTGGTCCTACCCTACTCTTGTGCCGGAAGCGCAGTTCGTTAAGGAGACGCGCCCTAGCCGCGCAGGCAGTATAAAGGAACGCACCCTACCGCGAGTCTAACTAGTCGCCACGAGGCGCATATCTGTGACCGCCGGATGCGGAAGAAGAGTCAAGTCTGTGAGAAGTTCCGGTACTCCGTGTATAAGTGACCACGCTGTCGAGCATAGTGAACAATGTGTAAATCAGTAGTGTATAAAGCCAAATTGTATAGACAGTGATTGTAAAGTGTACGAAGTGGATAACAATTTATACAGTTCAAACATATTTTCTTAGTTTCATTTCTGAGGTACTCATGTCTGAAACAGAGTGTTTGATGATTAATCTCTCACCAGAGGAGAGAGCAGTCATTGAAAGTCGTAAGGCAGAGGCCGCAGCTAAGCGCCGACAGGTTGTTGCAAGTGTAAATGAAATACCTGTGAGAGTAATTCCCCCACCCTAAGAAACGTCAGGGAAATCTGTAACTCTTCCAGAACTTGCCTACGTTACAAAGACACTGAAAATAAACCACCCAAACACAAACGCGATAATTTTAGTCGCATCCTTAGGTATTTGCACCGCCTTCAGCTGCCATTTATCAGCCCCATAAAATCACCAGAAAACTTGGCACCTTTGCCGCACCCAGCATCCAGCAACTGAAGAGGGAAGCCGACTTCGTGCCGAAGCCTGTGTCGGCCCGAAAACGCCGCCTCCTGAGGGAGCTCTTTTAAACGGTGAGTGATTAACACGCCTGCCTCCTTCATGAAAAGTGAGAATTTTCCCGCTCTGCTGAAGAGACTGTGTTGTGTCGACTGCCGAGAAAACCACTCTCCTCGGGACATCTAGCAACCTCTCCTCCCCTTCAGGGAACTCTCATGATCAAGCCTTATTGCAACCCTGAAGGAAAAACTTAAACTCTACCACCTTGCCAGCAGAGTGGCGACACAGTAACTATGCCGTAAAAGGTTGGTGGCCTGGCATTTCTGAATAAGTATATTCCTGTTGGTCTCAGCGAGTGGGGTACCCATATCTTCAATCCACTCGCAAGGCTAGGCAGGAACAAAATGTATCCTTGCTACTCCTTGTAGCGGGTTGGGTAGTTGGCTAAAAGATCCTTATATCGGGGTCGTTTTGCTGCTCTTTGAGGAACTTTACCAAGTCGTTGGTGAAGGCTATCTTCTGCAACTTCTGTGTTCGGGGGTTTGGTAGTTAAGGTGCGGGCTTTGGTGGCAGAGCATTTTTTCACTGGTGAAGTTTGGTGGTCTCGCAGGTGTCCTCTGGTGCTCTGGAGAGGGCATCAGGGAGGAGGTTTTCACTTCCTGGACAGTGTTCTATCTCGAAGGAGAATTCTTGGAGCAGAATGATCCACCTTGCTAATTTGGACTTCTTGGCACTAGTAGAGTACAGTCACTTGTGGGCTTGGTTGTCTGTGTGCAAGATAAACTGTCTATTTTCCAGGAGGTATCGGTACTTGCGGTTGGCCCAGACTATGCTGTGGCACTCTTGCCCATGGGTGTCGTATTTTCTTTCTGTGGGGCTGAGCCGAGTACTGGCGAATCCGACGACCGCTTCTCCTTCTCTGGGGTTTCCTGGTACACCAAAGCTCCTAGTCCAACCTGGCTGGCATCTGTCTGCAGGATGATGGGTGATTTGTGGTCTGGTCGGTGGAGTATCGGTAGGCTGTGGTATTGCTGCTTCAGTTCCCGGAAGGCTACGCTTCATCCCACTTCCAGCGCTTTTGCTTGGTTGACAGCAGGCAGGTGAGGGATTCCATGTAGCAGGAGATTCCCTGGCTGTAGTCTCTCAGCCAATTACAGAGGCCGAGAAACTGGCGCAGCTGCTTCGGGGTCCTCGGGGTTTCGGCCTCCAGGATTTGCCGAACCTTGCAGGCTTGGGGTTGATTCCCGTAGGGGGTGACCACATGTCCCAGGTGTTCCACCGTGGTCTTACCAAAGTGACACTTGTCTAGTCGGGCGGTGAGTCCATGGAAGCGAAGGCGTACCCGGACTTGTTGGAGATGCTGCCTGTGCTGTAGCCAATCTTGGGAGAAGATGATAATGTCGTCGAGTTAGGCTATGCAGAATCTTCCAAGGTAGCCAGCTAACACAGTGTAGTTCATCATCTTCTGGTAGGTTGCCGGGGCATTCTTAAGACCAAAGGGCATCGCTCTGAACTGGAACTGTTCTCCATCAGGGGTCGTGAAGGCAGTGTACTTCCGGGCTTGTGATTTTACTGGCACCTGCCAATAACCACTCTGCATGTCGATAGTGGAGACGATCCTGGCCTCTCCAAGACTCCTGAGTATTTTGGTGACGTTGATTGCTAGAGGGGCGACAGGCAGAGTTGTCTGATTGAGAGGCAAGTAATCCACGCAGAAATTTGTATCTCTGGCCTTCCTCTACACTAGCACAATGCGAGAGTTGTAGGGTGAGTCTGTTAGCTTGATTATCCGCTGCTGCCTCATGTTGGCGACCTGGTCTCTCATCACAGTCTACATGGAAGAGTCGTGCAGGACAATACCAGCAATTCGGTAGTGTTGGTCCAGGCGTTGGCTTGGATTTTTCTGGGTTGGGCCTCAGGTTCAGAGCTCTTGGCAGCGGTTCTGTACTGCTGGAAGGTCTTGGCCCTGGTTGGTCGAGCTCCAAAGCTTTGTTCCTCTCAATTAACTCTTCAAGGGCGGTGGGCCGAGGGTTCCTCAGAAATGACCTCAGAGTGGGTTGAAGCATCTCTGTGATGATGGGGAGACAAGCTTCTTCTTCTCCCTCGGGATGTACACGATCGTACATTTGGGACTTTTGTGGATGAACACCTCTGCATCTTAATCGGCTCGCTGGTTGATGCTGTAGATGTCACGGGTCAGCCGATTCATCACCTCGGTGCCTATGAATCTGGCTTTTAATCTGTCCTTGAGCTGGGTCCAGGTGGCAACATACTCGCCGTACTTGTCCCACCAGGTAAGTGCGGGTCCCTGCAGCTGGAGGCGAACTCGTTGCACCCAGTGCTTCTGAGGGATGTGGTTCTGGCGTAGTTCCTCCTCACACTCTTGCAGGAAGGAGACTGGATTCTTATGGGGTTTGCCAGAGAACTGTGGCAAAAGGAGGCGCTCTGGGTTGCCTCTCTCGGGTGGTGCTTCTGCTCGGCTGGTCTCAGGTCGGGGCTCTGTCGCTGTTATCTTGCACACACAGCAGCGGAATGAGAGCCATTGAAAGTCGCGGGGCTCGTCCGACCATCCTAGGCAGGCGTAGTGGTAGACCAAGGGGTAGGTGATGCACTGAATCTGGTAGTTGCCTGCACCGAGGCACTGTGGTTGGGCGCACTGGAGTTGTTTCTGCTTACAGTCGGCACATCGGTACTGCAGTCCTTCTGTATTCTTCGGGGTGTTCATAATTTGCCGCCGTTGTTTGCATTGCGTCCATTTGTTTGTTTACATTTGTTATGACGGGCGTGAATATATACATACAAAAACTGTAAATATAAGCATCTCTAAACCTTTTGTTTTACGTTTTACGGCAACACGGCTCACAATACTGGATTTAAGTGACCCCTTGGGGCAAAACAAGGTAGACCTAACTCTCGCATATTACTAAATTACGGGGCAGAGCGTAACATATATACTAAGCCCCTTGCAGGGTGCATCAACTGTATTGAAGCTATGTAGTTAACTCTTCCTGACAAGTACAAGATTGTAAATATGTAACTCATAGGACGTGACAGTTGACCTCACACTGTGGTGTGCAGGTGATTGTTGTTGCATGATCAGTGATAGTGAATTTTAACATACATGTGTGTGTGAGAGACAGGTGTGATGTTTGTGCTTGGCAGGTAGTGAACCATGCGGTGCTGGTGGTTGGCTATGGCACGAACCAGTCCTCGGGAGAGAAGTACTGGATCATCAAGAACAGCTGGGGAGAGTCGTGGGGAGACCATGGCTACTTCCTCATGAGGCGTGGAACCAACGAATGTGGTATTGAGAGTCTTGCCTCAGAAGCTGACCCTATACCCTAGTGTTACCATCACATCGTAGTTGCTCATTTCTGCTGCTAAAACACCACCAGTTATGTTTTTTGTTTCTCTGTCTGAAATTACACACAGCAGGTCTTCTAAGCTGTAGTATAAAGATTTCCACCGTAATAGGGCTGCACAAAAATAAAATATAAAAAATCTTTGAATAGACTAACGGGGAGAGGAATTCATTTCAGTAAACCCTCGTTTTACCGGACTAATTGGGGGAGGTATGGCCCGATAAATCAGAATGTCTGGTAAATGGCGAAGTACCAAAATCTGCACACGGAAATAGATAGCAAGCCGATAGATACATTGCAGTGTGATACGCGTGGCAGCGCAGCGTGTTTGTGGTGGACTTCAAATCGCTGGAAGTGGGCGAGGGAGAAGATTTGTGATGACTGGTGGGAGTAGAAAGAAAGCATGCGCCTTTGTCCGCCCTTTGAGATAACAAAGATTTTGGCGGGGGAAGAGTTTAAGGAGAGGGATAGAAGGAGATATAGGTTTGCTACCAGCTTGGTTTCATGTTGCGTTGTGTGGTAACATGTGACAGGTGATTTGAGCTACTGTTTTGTATTTAATTGTAAAGGGTTTATTTACTAAATATATAACACAAATAAAAAATTTCTGGCTAAACTAATGCTGTTTGTATCTACATACAGTATCATATACTGTGTCTGTGAGGTAATAATCTATTCGCCGTCCTTGACTCATTTTGAAGGGGAAGGGATGGAAATGCTGAGCGTAAGAAAAGCAAAACAAAGAGACCCTTATTGACAGCTGAGGCAACATTTTACCGGGTTATTCTTCGAACTTGTGTAGGCCATTTAGGGACATGCTGTTGTCATGCACAATAAATAAATAATAAATAATTATGTTCTGTCCCAGGAGTGGCCCAAGGTTGCGTAACTAATGTAATGAATGAGTGTGGACCGATGAATAAAATTTTTTTCTAAGTTATTGTAAATAAGGGCACGGAAGTCATTCGAATAAATACAATGGAAGCGGGAGCATTGTCTATTATCAGTAGAGCCTTGACATTTTCTGGTGATATTTTCAGTACTTACACCTGATATCTTCGTGATTCTGGAATGAAATGTTTAAAAAACCAATCTTCAACAATTTACCTTGTAAACTAGGCTTTCTTGAAACTGTAATAAATTACTGAAAGCTTATTCATACATCCTTTTAGAACTCGTGGTCGCCTTGACTTTCCAACAACGACCGGAGTTAAACAATGTGACCCATCTTCATTTGAACAGACGAGAGCGGAAAAATCCTTTCCTTACTTATTTTCCGTCAAGGAGTTGAAGTCTCGTGTTTAAATGCCTGGGTATTCTCTGGCAGTGATTTCCAATAAAGACCTGTCTCATCTGCACATTGTACATCTGAGACAAAAGTAAGTCCTCACTGTACATCATTTTTTTAGTTTTTTACCAGAAAGGTTCAATTTCTTCTGTAGGAGCACTTAATGCTTATGTTCGTTTGTTAGTTATTCCATGGTGATTACGGAAGCGCCGGAACCATCCGTCACAATTAAAAAATCTGTAATTTTTATGTGTTGCGCTAGTTTGTCCGCAGCAGATTTTATCTCTACTCGCCCTCCCATATTTACACCAGACGAGCGTTGTTGAACATACTGCTTTAACACTGCCTCATCGTGCAAAGATGCAGTAGCTGGTTTCATGTGTTTCCTGGGTCCAACAGTGCCGTTTTCTTTTTTGCCTTTTGGTTCAAAATCATATTTCAACACATAACTCTTCAACTTGTCTTTTGCTTTACAAATGTCTGATATGGTATGTTTCTTGACACCATAATCAGCACACAACTTTGCTACCGAAACACCAGCCTCTAACTTTTTTATAAGTTCAATTTTTTATTTAATGTCAAAGTTACTCTCTTTCTTTTCTGTCCTGTTGCAGACGCTATTTCACTAAAGAAAAATGCACAATCTTGAACGAGTACGCACAGGAACTGCGTAAAAAATTCAAGTAGACACGACAGTTGTTCTTGCCTGGACACGTAAAAACACTGATGAGCGACTAGCTCTGCTTACCGTCTTACGTGTCTATCTTTGCGCGTACCTGATGTCACTCACAAAATCACAATAACCAGGTGGGTCTTGCGCTATTGATCTTACAGTTCCATAAAATATTCAGGTAGACAATCATTCTTGCCTGGACGTGGCACATACCCCCATGCGCGAATAAAAATAGCTCTGCCTACCGTCTTACACTGCTATCCGTGTGCGCACTTGATGTAACACACTGAAGCACAATAACCAGGTACGTCTTGTGCTGCAAGTAGACCCGACGATGGAATAATTTTGTATTGCCAGGTCTGTTGAGTACAAAGTTCACTGAATGGAGGTCCGATAAAACGAGGGTTTACTGTATCTTCTAAATATATACTATGCAGTACAAACACCAACAATTTGATAAAGTCTTTATAAGTATCACGTTTTCAGTTAAAAAAAATATATTTTGCAGGTAAAATAAAAAAAATTCTAAAAAAAGGCTTTTGGAACTTATCCCCTTAACACCTGCTTACAAGATATACTCCATAGGTTCAGCCTATGGACCTACTGATTCTACATAAGGCCCAATAATGACATCTTTATTAAAGAATTCTCAACGTAAGTTTGTTCTATAATGATAATGTTTGTCCATGTGCCAATAACAGATACAGGCTACCTAAGCATGTCCACTCTATCTATCTTAGAATTTACCTAGCGTTTTGAATGTTGAAAACATTCTTAAAACAGTTTTCTTTTGATTATAAACAAGAAATATAACATGGTTGAGGCACATAACTTTTAAATTAAATTAATTACCATTTCTATATCTATGGAAATTTTTAGGGTTGTGCGAACATTCGTTATAATGAAACGATAACGAATAATCTGCACGTTCATTTTCGGTTTCGGTAAGAAAATTATTTGGCGAAAGTCTAACGAAACAAAAATTCTTGACTTTCACGAATACTAAAGTTGTTATCAAATGATAATTTAGTTTACTAAGAACTTCAGCTTTAAAATGTCTGAGGCTGTAAACTTGTTTTTCAATTTCTGCTTAGCAGGAATATTTCAAAACTAGTCTTACACTGTTATACCACTAATAATACAACACAATGCGGCTCCTAATGTGTGTCTCCGAGTTAAAATAATACACAATGAAACCATTAACACCATCATAAAACTCTCATTTAACATTCATTAAGGTCAAGCTCTCACAAAATTAGTTTTCATTTTCGTTTCGATTTCGTGAAATAAAGTGACATATTTTTCATATTCGTTTCGCTAAACAAAAAGTCACATTCGCACAACCCTAGAAATTTTGTTTCTTGTCAATACATTTTATTTTTATAAATTTTCCTTATTTAGCTATAATTTTTTGTTAAACTCAAGTAAATTTTTTAAGTATTTTTCCATGGTGTTCTGGGTGTAAAGTAGTCTTAGTAAATACAGACAGTGACAGTTTGCTCTTTGGTTCTGTAGAAAAACTGGTGGTTTAAATAATCTTTAAAACTGTGATTGTAATTATTAGTATGTACAGTAGCTGTCTTTTTTTGATTTATAAATGTCCCCTGTTAGAGTAAAAAAATTCTAAATTCTGAATGCTATTATCAAACTTTGCCTAAGTATTTTACAATAATCTCTCGTTTAAACGACTCTCAAGGTACTGAAAAAAAATTGTGATTTAACTAAAGGATATTTAACCTGAATGATAAAAGTATGTTAGGGACTTTAGAAGTGACCAAAAAATTAAGTTTTTGATGTTATAGAATCACTAAACTGAAAGACTTTAAACGGAGAGATCGCTGTAGTTGGTTGCTACATTTGATATTGTTCTTGATAGAATGGTAGGTGTACTTACTTCAGTTTTGATTGTTGTTTTGTGTAAGAATATAAGTTCTTTCCAGTTAGTAAAAAATTTTAACTAGTCAAATGTATTAGTTTGGTACATTTTTGTTCTGTACACATTACTGTTGTAGTACCTGAAAATGATGAAACATGCTATACATATACTGTCAAACGTCTATGCATGTGGGTCTTCTCATTGTCACTAGAATTTAGTTTGTCTTGGACCTGTCTGTAGGCAGAGTGACAACAGAACGACTCAGCCGCATACACATGGAACTAAAAACATTCACTAAAGAGCACTACACTCACTAATTGGGTTTCTCACTGTTACTCAGTAGTATCAGTAAATTTACTGTATTTTGTTTTCATCAGTGACATGTCATGAAGCGACTACCTGTGATTTATGTGTAAGGAAACTGAAATAATTTTATGTGAATTTCACTTGTAAATAAAAATCTTCTAGTTAGTTAAGATTTATGTTTAATATTTTTACTGGCAGAGTTCAATAAGACAATTAAATTTAAGTGTTTTTAATTATAGTATTTGATTGCATTTTTCGAGATTTGTAAAAACTATGTAACACCACCACCATCTTTAGGTTGTGTACAAATATTTTTAGAGGTTATGGTTTGACTCGTGTCACAGTGTCTGATTTAAGTGGCTCAGCCTACATGCATTCCTGAGTGCCAATGATTGTCAGTTCTGAGTAAATCTGCTAGCCTTGTACACAGCATTGCCCAGGAGCACACAAAAATTATTGTCAGTGTGTGACCTCCAGTTATCATCAGCATCATACACAGTGTTTCTTTCAGGCACCCCAGCACAGTGGTGGTGGTTGGTAGGGGAGGGGAGGTTTGTCCTTCTGGAGCTTCCCCCCTTCCCCTGGGGAAAATTTTAAATATTACATTTACTCGCATAATCGCTGCACCCTTGATTTGAAAGGCACACAAAGAAACCTAAGAACACCAGTATACAGTGCCGGATTAATGTATAGGCGCACCCTGCGGCTGCCGGGGGCCTCGCCTGACAGGGTGGCCTCACATAAATCACCAGAAAAAACCTATAACTATATTGTTGTGTGTGACAACACACAATTATAAAAAAAAAATATTAATTCCTGTTTTGGCTTGAAGATTAAAAAAAAACTGTTCAATTATATACTATATCTTATGGACATATTTACATTATTCATACATTACAATCTAGCAAACCAACCGATAGAAACTGAGTCAAATTCCTAGCGGTTGAATGATGGTGCAGGTGCACTGCGCATATTCTGATGGCAGCACACAGAGCAATGTGTGATTTACCCATCCAGGAATCGATCTGCCGAATAGAGAAACAGTTCGGCGGTCTATGCTGTGAGAGTAAGCGAAAGTTTGTTTTCTATGTTGTTACTTCAAAAAATTGCAGTTTTGTAAAATGTGTGTATTGTAATAGTAAGGGTTTTCTGTCTCTGGACTTAGCATGAGAATTTTAGGTATAACTGGATTTACACGACACCAACCAAAAGGCTACAATATTTTTTTACTTCATTCAATCCCTGTACAACTTCTTTTCACCATCAACTAGCAGATGGGACATTTTGTTATTGGCAATGGCCAGTGACTGATTGGAGTAAAAAGCTAAAACCACTCTCCAACACTAGATGGTAAGCTATGGAAGATACTGTAGGCCTATTAGCATTGAGCGAAAGATGTCAAGTAATTGAGTCAGTATTGGATGCGATTAGAAATGACACTAAGGAGACCGCTGATGCAAAATTTAAAGCTGCGGGTTTGAATAAATGCATGGAAATATTTGAGACAAAATGTTTCTCACTCACTTTTGGAACGATATCTTGGGAAGATTCAACAAGGTCAAAAAAGTCCTGCAAAAACCTACTCTTACACTGTCAGTAGCTGTAAAAGTTCTTCAGTCATTAAAATCATATGTTGAGCAGAAAAGAGGCGGTTTTGACAGGTACGAAAGTTACGCTTTAGCATCAACTGAAATCACTAATAGCGAGATTTCAGAAGACAGAACTGATAGACGTAGCGCTCGACTTACTTTTTTTGATGACAGCAGAAACCTAGATACTATTCTCAAAGGAAGAGATAAAATTAAAGTTGAGACTTACCTGGAGGATTTGACTAATATTCAAGAAGACCAACTGAAATTTTTTTGTCAACATTTTGCTTCTGTATACAACCCAGACGTAAGCAAGTCGGAGCTTGCTGAAGAATGCCCACATTTTAACATTTACTTTGCAGAAAATAAAGACAATTTGCAGCTTGTACACCTTTACAACGGTTCCGATTGTGCAAATTCTGGTGAAGCAAAAGGGGAAAAAATATTGCAATGAGCGAAGAAGATGAGTATGTAGGATGTCGATCAACTTCCTCAAAGAAGTTGAATTTACAATACATATATCATCATCTGTATGAAAATGGATTGTTGCCAGCATTTCCGAATGTGTAAATTCTTCTGAGAATGTTTTTATCAATTATGGTATCGAATGATTCGGGTGAACGATCATTTCTAAACGAAGATTATTAAAATGTTAAATGAAGTGCGATGCAACAGGAACGATTGAACAGTTTGAGAATTCTCAGTAACGAATGCAATATACTAAGAACACTAGACTTTAGTGACATCATCAAAGACTTTGCCTAACAAAATGTAGAAACAAGCCTATGTAATTTACATTCTACAATTTTTACATAGTGTAAACAATATTGAAAGACATTAAGTGCAAGAGGTTAATGACTTTGAAGTAGACTTTAGTGTTTATTTAAGGAAATGTGAGCATGGTTTTGAATAAGTTAATTTTTTCATTAACAATTTTTTCATTATTGATATAAAAAACGGATTATATTTCATAATTCGAAAGTGATTTAAAACTGTCTTTTGTTTGTGGACCATGATTTTTCTGACTTTTGGTATCCCAATTCGAGTTATGTTACTATTTATTGACCTCAGAAATTAGTCGCAGCTCGCATCATTTAAAAACAATTATGGGCTTATTTACTACTGCATGTATCGATGTCATCAAAATTTTAATAACAGTCCTGATAAACTTAATAATGTATGACTTGCAGAGTAAAGTATTTATTTTCACTGAAAAAACTTTGGAATTGTATATGAGTAAAATTTCTACAAGTGTTTCAGTATTGGTAAATTGTATATTGATATAACTGTAATGTTTAGTAGCACTTCCAGTGATTCATATGAAAGAAACTACGATATTATTCCACACAGATATAATATGTATAGAGTTGTATCTAACTACAGTATACATCCACATCAATCTATGAATATAATGATAGGTTTAAGTTGAAGCCACAATCATCCGTCTCATCCGTTTTAAGTTGAAGCCACAATCATCCGTCTCATCTGTTTTAAGTTGAAGCCACGATCATCCGTTTCACCTGTTTTAAGTTGAAGCCACAATCATCTGTCTCATCCGTCAGTCAATAATTTTCAGCCAATCAGAAGTCTCAAAAATTTCCATCCGTCTCTCAAAAGCTTGGCAGGCTCTAACTTTTGACGGATGAGGGATGAATGTGCAGTCTTCTAAAGATGGTAACGGCACTGACAAATGCACATAGTGCCCTAGCACTCCTACATGCAAGGTGCCAAACTGGTGCACTGTTGTGCTTGTACCGCTGTTACTATAAAACTAACTGTATTATTATATTGGTGGGAATTATTTAACAAAGTACAATGTAGAACTGTCAATTAGTTACTTATTGATCTAGGCTGTAAAGTTTGTGATACAACTGTATCAAAAGTAAATTTTTAGCTACGTTGGAGTGCTTGGAAATATGTAGGTAGTACTACAACCATTGTGAGTGAATTTCCTGAACGTGCTTAAAATCATTGCGAGTGAACTTATTAAAAGTTCTTCTTTGAAAAATTTTTTTTCTTCCTGTATAGGTATATCACACATACTCTACATATAATCATTAAACAAATAAATGTGGATTTCTAACCTGCTGCAGCACAGTTTAGTAGCCATGTAAAAAGTTTAGGCATCTTTTGAACTAGATTCAACACAATATTAAATTTAGGTGTCGCATGTCTCTTCCACAGGTGAAGGCAAGAGAGTTCACGCAAGTGCAGCAGCACTACCATTTGAAGTGTTGTTCTGTTAGGTAATTTGTGGAAGTGAAATAGGCAGTGTACTGACTCTGTTTTTATTTCAAGCTCATGATTTTATAACTTAGTCACTCCTAAATATTGAAGTATTGTTACGGTTAAATGAGAATAGTTTGAGTTATTTAGGTGGTCCCTTCTGTCATGATGTGTAAGTGGAGTTTGAAAGAAGAGTTTTATTTCACTTTAACAGTTTGGAGTGTAACCACTTACCAGTTACATGCATTAAAAATGAAAATGGCACTGGAAAATAAGGAAGGTCCATGTTATTAGTAGAGTTGTGAAGTAATAATGGGGCAGGGGTGGTGGGAACTGAATTTGATTTCTTTATTTTCCCTTAATTTCATTTGGGGAGGGAGCTGGTTTCAACCAGGGCACTGTGGGTAAGCACAATGACCTGGTAGAGGACGAGGTAATAAAGGCGCTTCGTCCTCCCATATCTCCAGTAGGCACCTGTAACAAACTTAAAAATACACTAATTAATACACTTAACTAGCTCACAGGCAAGCCTGATGAGCTAGCATATATTTAAAATAAATAGTTGGCTAAAAATAATACATTTTCGGGTCTTGTGCTATGCACAGAAAGGTCTGTGCCAGCAGCTGCCCTCAGATTGGCTTGATGTGTGCCGTGGACGCCCGTTCTGCCGCAGTCCCTTTTGGATGCTGCGGCCGTGTCCCGGCTACGTGTTCTCTCTTCTCTCCCCCCCCCCCCCCCCCCCGGCTACAGCAGGACGTAGGCACTGTGCTTCATCAGTGGAGATGTCAACACCAACGTCCCTCTCTATGAAGGAGGTACATTACGGTCTACAACATAGCAGTTCTGGGCTAGCCAAATTCGTTGCAGGGCCCCTTTCGTATTTGCTAGCATGGCAAAATAATCTAGAACTGTCCCAGACCATGTGATAATGTTTGTGGCATCGGGGCGCTACGCGCAACGACGCACGTCAGGTGCCAAGTTGGAACAGGCATTGTGTAAATAGAGACTTTCGTTAACCAGAAAGCATACCAGCAAGACACTGCAGAATTTACGTGTTTTCGCTACAGTACTCTTTTTGAAAACGTTTTGAACACTTTGAATATTATTTCAGTTGCTAAATTCATCATGGCGGTAAGGACGCTTAGGAAAGCCTGCCAAGACTGTTTTTAATTTACTTTTTTTGTGTTCTTAACATTTACATGCTCCTTAAGAGCAATATTTATATGTGTTTTCTCTTAATTCAAGCAGAATCTCACTATGTATTTTATTTTTGAATTAAATACGTGTTTTATCCTAACAAAGCGTTCGGAGTTTGCCCTACAAAGGACTGGCATATATATATATATATATATATATATATATATATATATATATATATATATATATATATATATATATATATATATATATATATATATATATATATATATATATATATATATATATATATATATATATATATATATATATATATATATATATATATATATATATATATATATATATATATATATATATATATAT
>PNEQ01112450.1:9349-34563 GCA_003012365.1 Medauroidea extradentata
TGACGTTTCTCATTTGACTGTACCAATCACAATAAGGTTACTGTAACACCACACGTCTGTGATTTGCGTGTAAAACCCCACGACACAACGAACGTCAAAACATCCAATCTCTGACCGTGAAGCAAGTCTGCAGACGTGCACACAAGTCACGGGCACAAAGTGAGGCAAATTTCTTTTCGCGAAAAGTTCATGTCTCTACACATAGGCTACTCCGCCCCGCGCCGCAGGCCAGTTCATGTAAAAATAAATACGCAATGCCACCGGACAGAGCCATCCTTTGCGGAAGGTAGCATACTTGCACATTCTCCACTGTTCACTATTCTTTTATAGTCTGTTCATTTTAAACCGAGCATTCCCCTTTTAATATACAAAAATTGTATTTTATTTGGGCCAAATATAGTAATTTTTGAGATTGGGGAATGTTTACACTGTTTTTTTTTGTTCCAGGGAAGTTTGAAGGTCAAAAATATTAAAGATGATTGCAAAATGGCTGAAAGAAAAATTTAAGCAATGTTCACTTTGACGCGAAGAGTCTGTAAAGTTCTAACACTGCCTCCACAGTATTTAGAAAAAGAGCATTGACAATTATTTTATTATAATTTAATTTTTGTCGTGGTAGATAAACATATATATCGCAAATGTTTTCATCATTCGGCGGGCCATCCAAAATGCAGTGGCGGGCCAACGTTTGGACCGCGTGCATACATACTTATATGTAAGCTTGACTGCACGTGACACTACACACGACAATTGTGGATAATTGGCCTGTGAATGCTGTGAACTGCCCATCGTTGGTTGGGTGTCATCTTGGACACGTTAGTTTGCTGTTGCTGTACGACGTATGACTTTACGCCTTGTTGCTCCTCGAATTCGTGGTACATGTCGTGATTCCGCTTCTGTATTATAAGCATTATATGACACAGGTCAGTTGTGCGATTGCACTGTTCGCAAGGCCAAAGCTAGAAATCGCAAAAATACACGAATTAGTTTCTTTGTAGGTTAGACTTCAAGAGTATGCACATCGAAACAATAAGATTACAGACAGTTTATGCGAAAATCTCAGCTAATAGCAAGTTTGTAAGTAAACAACGATCCAACCCGATTGCCTATCTGGCATGTGGGAAAGTCGGTCAGCAGCCAATAAAGTAATTGCGAAAACTGAAGCGTATATGGGATTGCGGAATCCAGCCTAAAAGTATTTGAGATTGAGTGTGCATATGATATTTGATTCTTACATGCATGACATGGAATTCGCGAAATTCTCCCATCTCTAGATGCATAAAGTCATAACACAGTTCGAACAAGCAGGGCTGACAATTTACTACTCATACCACTCAATGACATAGGGGATCACATTGCGTAGTTCCAGAAGGATGGTATCACTGCACACTTAGAAAAGGCATCGATGTATGCCTTAAGTGAGGTGTTTCCAGGGGGTCTGAACTACGCACATAAACGCAACATAAACAGGACAGTTTTTTGGACATACGCGAATGTTGCTGTATTACAGAAAGACCACAATAAAAAAACCAACGAAGAAAAGTCAGCAAACTGTAATCAACAGACCAAAAACATGCAGACAATTCCAGAAAGAAATGCAGTCCTATCTCAGAAGACGACACGAGGAAAAACACAGATTCAAAACAACACAAAATTAATTCCCAAGTGGAATATAGTCAACTGAAGAAAGACGACACAAAAAGCAACAAAATACAGACGAAGAAAAAGTAAAAAAAGTTAAAAGATCTCGTGAAAACATATGTTAAGTATGTTACCTACATTACGTTGCTGCTTGTTTAACAGACGAATCAATTTTTTTTTCAATCGGGCGCGACGCGTGGTAGTGATCCAAAGCAAGCTCAATTAAAACCCTACTATATATAAGTACACTTTGAACACGTAACATTTAAGCAGATGCCGGTCACACCCAGTGAAAGTGAATTGCGAAGGTAAAGGTCTATTACTGGAGAACTCGCTCTTCGACTCTTGCAAGCAATGTACTGAGAGTCTGCCAATTTAATGGATACACAGATTTGTGTAGTCACTGCTGAGCACCACATGACCTCCTTACAGATGTGCGAATGTTTCCCCAAAGTACTGACATTTAACTTTGCAACATTTTATATAGGCACTTTAATCACCCCATGTCTTGGTTTCCAGAAAATGTGAGCAGTATTCAGGAGTTAACGATAAAGGAACCTGTGTTCTCGGTCAACTCACTAGGTTCACTCTACGTTAGACAGGTTGTAATCGAACGTATACAAGCAATTAGCTCAGTTAGTTTTCGACCGCTAGTAAACTTCACTCGGATCACTTTGCGAACGTCTCGATTTAAAATTTAATTTTCTCGGTCAAACTGAATGAGTTTTTGAATGTGCTTCTCGACGTTTTGGGTGACCGTGTTTTTAGACCTCAGAGCGGTGTGCAGGGCTTCGGAAGACATAAATTTATTTTTAAAAAAATGGTCAGTATGATTGAGCGGTAATTGCTTAGTAATTTTTATTTTTCAACATTTTTTTCTCGCAACCGAAAATGGCAAAATTTGGTGTTTTTGGTTCTTGTTTAGGAATAAGATGTTGGGTTAAAATCTTACAGAAATTCATAGGCGAGTATATTTAATATTACGTCATACCGATATGTGGCGCCACTGATTTTTGTTAAAATAATTTTGCAACAACTTGTTTCAATACCCTACATGCGCATCTGTAGCTCTGCTACATGGTTATTGGCATGATGAAATTGATCAGATGCGTCACTCATTTGATTGTGATAATGAGAATAGGGTTACTGCGATATCACGCGTGTGCGATTTTACTGTAGAGCCCCAAGACGGCGAGAGTTATAAACATTCAATCATTGAAAGTAATAAGCACTGCAGAAGCGTACTTCAGGCAATGAAACAAGTTGTTGACAAATTATTTTCACTGAATACCAGTGGTTCTCGGTAGGTTTGACCATGAAGTATTCCATAGAGGTGATCTGACGGCGCGAATATTGCACGCTGGTTAAGCGACATGCGCCTAGAGGCTAGGACGATGAGTGATGCACGTGATGCGTTGCCCTTATAGTGGCTGTTCATAGCTACGACTATACACTTGTGACTTGTATGTGGAACCATAAGACTAGAAGTGATCAATTGTGTGCAAGGGGTGAGGAACTAATCCTGCCGAGAATCGAGTCTGGATCGCCTTACTGTGAGACTAATGGTCTGACCATTCGGCCACTGCAGCCCCATGGTTAGTGGGAAAAAGATTTTTGGGCCCCTAAAAATTGCTAACAACTGTTTTTTTTGGACAGCCGTATCAGCGATAGTGTGTCCCAACAGTATTCGAAAGACACACGAATGTAAAGGTACCCTGAACTATACACTATACTTCCCACAAATAAAATGAAATGGTAACCAGTTAAGTTACATAAGGAAATGAACAACAGTAAAAAACACAGAAAGACAGTAGAGTGGTTTGCGTGTATAGGATATACTCCGAGGTAGTGTAAAATCACAAGAATCTTTCAAGCCACCGTAGTGTGCAGAACAGTGTAGCGGCGTGTGGCTTGCATGATTGGAGTTTGATAATGTAGTTGTTTAGACGAATCACAAATATGTTCATTGGCCTAGTAAGATGGGGGCACAATAATTACGAACGTAATATACGGGTAGAGAATTTGGTATTTCGGGGGAAAAGTTGATTGTTTGCTAGGCGCCAACATGCTGTGTATAGCACTGAAGGTTTTGCACCTATATCGGCTATTGTTTATATGAAGCACTGTGTCCCTCTTCAACAGACCCAATTATAACTGTACAGTTTTAACACAAGAACATGTGTAATTTGCCAGAAAACTGTTCACACGTGTCATGATTGAGATACTACAGTTTATTGGAGACTATATTAAATTAACTATTATCGCGATTTTCCAGTGTCTCTAGATGTGGACAATTAAAGTAAAGTCTAGTGAACAGTCAACGTTTGTCACTATGATTCAGTGTCCCTAAAGATACTACATTACTAGCGTCACGATTTCGACGCGAAAGATTTTTGCACAACTATGTTTCTATGCCTTACGTGCGTACCGGTATTCCTGCTTCATGCATATTGACTGCACATATTTGTTCATGTGCGTCTCTCATTTGACTACACCTATCATAGTAACGTTATTCTGTCACCATGCTTCTGCCAGTAAAACATCAATACAATGAATATGATGCATAGTTGCATATGTGCACAATATGAATTGGGATTAAGCTGTGCAGGAAACTTTTCGCCAAAAAATCATGTCCTTGTCCTGTCAGCGACACCCACTTTTACCATTTTCAGTGACAGATCGTCCTTTAAGAGTAGACAGACCTACAGAAGCTGAGAACACACATATTCCTGAGCGTACATCAGCTTCAGCAAGGCCTGAACATCTTCAAGAACAAACTGAAACTACACCGTACACAACCAGTGACTTCCAAGAAACTCCTCATATAATAGTCAGTTCCAAGGAAGTACGTTCCTATCCAAGAGTAGATGGACGAAAAACTGAGAACGAACAGAAGACGATTGACATCAGGTCTTAAAGAACTTCAGTGAAGGAAAAAAATATTACACGAAAATGAAGCACGGGTAAACAATTATAAACTACGAGGAAAATAAATAACATAATTGAATTAGCCAGTGAGGAAAGGAGGCCGGAAGAGAAAGGAAAATAAAAACCTTATGGATTAAATAAACTGGGGGAAAATAGTATAAATAAATATTAAAACCCAGTCCAGGAAAAATAATAAAGAACTTGTAAGAAGACAACGGGTAGAAGAAAATGATAGTTCCTATATTACCGAATACACCGTTTAAGAACACCGCTCACACAAATACAGTCTATCTGGGGAGCCAACCGAACTTGAAGGGTATCAAAATGCCTCAACTATGCAAAAAAAAAAAAAAAAAAAAGCCACGTGTACCGGTACGTTCTGCCGGGAAGTTTCTCTCGATCAGCTGACTAGCTACCCGCCAATCTCGTAGCTGCTCTACGGGAGGTTGTAGACGACTCCGGCTCGCTGCATGCAGCTTTTATACACCAGCAGGCGGGCTTCCGGCACGTGCACGCACGCATCGAACCCGCAACGAGCCGGCCACGCAACCGGGTTAAGGTGCCACCCTAGATTGGTTGCACTTGTGTGCGTGAGGCACGAAATCGATCGGGCGCCAAAGGTTCCGCTGACCGGCGTACACTGTAATATACTACTAGTAAGTTTACCGCATCGAAGTGTAAAGAAAGTAGGTGTAGTAAAATTGTTTTATATACTTTAATGATAGAATTCTGTAAGTTTTTAGGAAGCAGTTTAGTGTATACTGACGTCACTAGACTTGAGTATGCTAACAACGATGATCGTCTGCTCTATTGAAAATCTGGAGTATGGTGAGTGTCTCATTCAGTGTATGATGTTAAACATTTTCAACTGAATATTTTACAGGGCATGTAAGGTGGTGTGCAGTGTGTTAATAAAATTATTATTGTTATTTTTTAGTTGTGAGAAAGACGTATTCTTCAAATAGTTCGAACGCATGCATTTATCGTTGTGTTTTTAAAATTTGGTTTGAGTTTTCCCGTATACGTCAGCTAGGAAAAGTCGTTATCAGCCGAATTTAAGGGGCAATGAAGTATTAATTTTTATACGCGTTTCGTAAACCGGATTTAATTTGAAATATATGGGGGCAATTTGGGACAATCTAAATGTATATTTATGCCGTTTTGTAAAGAATTAACAAAACTGACATGGAAGGGTTAAATGTATGAGTTTAGTTACACAAATAAGAGTTCCTTATTCCCCAACTCAAAAAACCTAAACTTAAGTATTTTTAGTGTCACGAAGTTCCCCCTCTCTCACCATGCTTCGCAAAGTATCAGGCGTTTACGGTATTGATAGAGATAGTGAAAAATCGCGAGAATCTTATTTACCAGCGTATTCTCCAAGTAAGTGCAGCATCCTACATCTTTGTTTGATTGATAGGGACCCCTGACTTTTGCGATGAGATTTCTGTACCATCATGTTTCAATGCCTTCCTTACACCTCTGTAGTTAAGCTTCACTGCTATTGTCAGCGTGTTTTTGTAGAGAGATTTTTCTCATTTGACTGTACATATTAGAATAGGGTTACTGCAATACCACTCGTCCGTGATTTGAAGTGAAACGTTAAGACACGTAACAGTTAAAAACAGCCTATCGCTGACTATGAAGCAGAGCTACTGATGTGAACATGAAGCAATGTGTAAAACTGGTGCATTTCAAGGGTCCCTAGTGATTGGCCAGCGGTTGTTTGCCACGGTGTAGCTCTTCACAGACCAACCAGAGATACGTTCTGTCATAGTACATCATAATTAGCATTGGCCCAGTCAAATAAAGATTCACCAGCATAGAAATGTAAGCATTAGAAATTATTATGTTATAATTAGAGACACTGGAAAATTGCGTGAATAGTTGACAATTTGCTAGGTTCCAACATACTGTATATAACACTAAATGTTGTGTACATGTATTGGCTTTCGTTTATTTGAAGCATCGTTTCTCTCTTCAACAGGCCCAGTTAGAACTGTACAGCTTGAACACACAGCGTGTGTGATTCGCCACAAAACTGTTCACACGTGTCACTGTTAATATAATACAGTTTATTGGAGGCTATACTAAACATTTTCGCGATTTTCCAGCGTCTCTAATTTTAATATATCACATTGAGGCCATGCAAGCAGCAAACTTTACCCGCAATATGTCACCCTCTACATATAAACTTATAGTGACATAGTTTGAAGTGTGTTATATTTTCGTAGATTAACTATTGTAATGCACGCTAAGAACTTTCATCAAAAAGGAACAATCTCAATTCGCTACATGTTTCATGTGCAGGTACGGAGGTCTGACAAGATCTCGAAGATATTACCAAGCGCACACCCGCGTGCGTTCTTATTTTCTTCGAAACTAATCAATATGCTAGTAAATAGTTTAACAGGCAGTTATTAAATGTATGAACATATTTGAGAGCTTTAAATTTTTCCAACAGATGTCCACGAATATTGATAGAGCCACAAATTTTTTGTGAAAACAATTTTTTTCTGTGCCTTGTTTGCACGTCAGCTGCTCTGTTTTAAAATAAATTTTTGGTTGTTTTTAACTGTGAGTGTGTTGAGGTTCTACCTGCAAATCATAGACACGTACTGTCACAGTAATCTCTCACTGGAACAGCCAAATGAAAGACGCCTCTGTACAAAGACATGCTGCCAATAACCAATAAGCATAGCTACATATATGCACGTAAGTGTAGGGACAAGTTGTTGCAAGATTCTTTTCGCAAAAAAATTAGTGGCTGTAAATTTAAATACATATTATACATATAATGACATTACAATGAATTACTTGCGGAAAGGGTAAAAATTCTTTAATCTGTTTCGTGGGAGGCGCGTAGCCTATACACATTTGC
Source organism: Medauroidea extradentata (assembly GCA_003012365.1). Classification (NCBI taxonomy): domain Eukaryota; kingdom Metazoa; phylum Arthropoda; class Insecta; order Phasmatodea; family Phasmatidae; genus Medauroidea; species Medauroidea extradentata. The sequence goes on from PNEQ01112450.1 coordinate 16,800, forward strand.
GCTACTTCTATAAATTCATCGAAGTTTAAGGATGTTCTGTGCTATAAAGTCATAATTTTATATTTATATGAAATAGGGTTATTTTTATAGATGATACTTGTGAGTACAGTTTCCTCTTACGAAACAATTTTATCTCGCATAGTTTTTTCAAAACGGTGCGTCAAAGTCAAAATTTGCATGTTCTGCTGCCATGCAAATAGTGAAAACCAGTTGACTTACATACGTGAAATAATTCACAGTGAAATAAAATAATATGAGCTACGTAATAAAATATTTGAAAAATCGCGCGAACTGTTTTGGTATTTAAAAAATGGCTGAATTCGCAACTTTTTTTCTGTATTTTTGCGATTTTTATTAAATTCGAAATATTACGTTGTGGGTTTTCTAAAATGTTTTATCGCATAGCTTATGGGACGCAAGTTCACAGCGAATTATTATGTTTAATTATGCCAGTTGGTTTTCAATATTTGTATGGCAGCGTATCAATCAAAATTTGACTTTGACACCGCGTTATGCATTTTTTTTTATTTATATAGCATACTTTGTAGTCTGTAACATAGTTACTAAGTTTGAATTTTCTGTGTTTTGTAAGTCAATTTATTTTAGTGTCGAACAGTGACATGTAAGTTTTGACTTTGACTAGCCATTATGCAAAAACGATAGTGTGTGTGTGTATATATATATATATATATATATATATATATATATATATATATATAAATTACATTAGAGCTAAATTTTGTCACAACTCAATTCTAAAAGTAAATATGTGATACAAGTATAAAAATAAAAAAAAAATGATGACAATTGCTGCCTACCACACCCTTAAGGTCACGCGGTTGGGCAAACACGGAAAACACTTAAATACTTGCTTAGTTTCAACGTACGTTCAGCATGTGTCAGAAGGTTTGCTCCTGCCGCGGGCTGTCGTATGTACGCGAATTCACTGTACATTTGACTGAGCCAACAAGAAATCTTTAATTGCACCAGTAAATGTCTGTGATTGGTCTGTAGTAGTCATGTCAAAAACAGTTCAACAAATAATATGTGCTGTATTTACCTACAACTTTTTCAAGAGTACGTTGACTTAGAAAAAATTCCGTAATGTTCCAATATCTCTGCTAATAAATGACAAGATCCAGAATTGCTTGCGGGATTTAGATATAACCTCTACTGATCGGGCAAACCCGGTGACGTAATTGAAAAAAACTACCTAATGCCAGAAGGTTACTTAATATAACCACCTTGAGCCTTAAAAAAACTAACACGTAGCAAGGTTAATTCTACTACAGGTTAGAAAGAACACGTGTTTTCCTATGGGAGAGATTAGCACAGGGAAACATTCTGTCGATTGTTGCGCGGCTATCGCTAACGGATCTAATAATATACGAGATCGTAGAAAAACTAAATTTTCCTTGGCTTGGCGAAGAGAGAAGTCATTTAATTTAATTTTAAAGTGAAATGCAAACCAATTTGTGCTTTCAGTTTACCAACTTCGCATAACTTAAAATTCGCGATAGCTCTGTGATCGGTCAATTTACTCCTCTTACCGATACAAGTTTTCAAGCGGTAGAAATTTACCCTATGCCAAACTTTTAGCATATTTCTCTCCAACCTGCGGTAAAATCAACGTTACTTGCTATGAAAGAAAACCGAGCTACTAACAACCTTTTCAAAGAGTTGAGTGGCTTTCCGTAAAGATATCGGGTTGTGGACAAATGACGCTGGTCTGATAGTACGTAGGAATAATGAGTCTTATCTACGGGACGCTTACTCGCGAAATTTTTCAAGTCCGTGACGTCAGGGTGTTAGCGCACAGAGAGATGGGCGGCACTCTTTTTCCAGTTCAAGCGCTTCAAGAAAATAGCAGAGCGATAGCACACTCAAAGCTCAGGAAATACCGCCATTTTCAATTCTCTTTTCACAATTCCTCTCTCTTTCTTTCTTTCTTTTTTTTTTGCGCTGATCGAAATCTCTCTGGACCTCATGTTGGTCTCCCATGGATTTCGTCTCGTTTCTATATCAGGTTCGTTATCTATATCAGAAAAATAATTTTTTCCCCGCTTGCATTTCGTGTACAAAACTTTTCACTTTATTTTCCTTCGTAATTTCACACTTTATTCGATGTTTTGTTCAAGATGTCTGTAGTTATGCATGTCGAAACGATATGTACTTTTTATGGAAAATAATTCCAGGAAAACAAAAGGTAGAGACATTGATATTTATAAGTCGTTCTGTAGGCAGAAAAAAATTAGGGTCGTAAGACAACACCATATTTACCATAAACAGGGGTGACTTTGACCAACTCAATATATCGATGGAGACAAGTACCAAAAATATTAACTTCATACATCTAAATAAAATAAAACATTTTACTCGCTAAGCATCATCAAACCAACATTTTCCGTCAACCAAAGTAACCAACCGACATGTTCACTCGATACGTCTTACTATCTCTGAACAACATTGAATTGGTTCTGGTTCACTTTTAGGTTGAAGTAAGTGAGTTTAGCATATTTATTCTTGTTCAGGTTGAACGTCCATAACGTATACCTACTGTAACTAACTTCTGTGATTGGACGGCAGCTGTTTGGCACGCATTTGACGACTGCGAATAAGAAGCCAGTGGAAATTCGATTGTGGCCAGTGTGTGTATAGTGTATATGCCTGAGAAATCTAGGATGTGTATCCGCAAAATTCTTGCAACTGAACGACAAATGAATCAAATGAGTCATATGTAGGAACAGGACAATTTCACGAATTCAATGACCCGAATGTTATATTGCACAGTCCTGTGTATACTCAAGCACCGAACATTTGCCAATCAACTGCTACTCACTGGAACAACAGGCAATGTCGAACGGACGGGGATAGAGTGGGCACAGGACAGTGGATTATCACATGATAGTAATTGATTTTGCGAAATTTTCCTGTTCCTAACAATTGATCATGTTTTTTATAAACATCTTGAGTATTGCACGCTGCCAGGTTTGGTCTGAAACTATGTATTCACTAAAGCAGCGTTATATATGCAAACAGCTCAGACTGAATGAAACATACCACAGGTCACTGAATCAGCCAAATTATCACGTCTCTGATTGTCAGATAATCAGAAATTTCGTGATTCATTTAAGGTAAAGCTTAGACTTTGCGAATTATTTTCGGAAAAAGGGTACCGTTCATCAACTCGTCATTGAGGATTTTAAACTAATAGAATACCTACACGAATACACTTACCAACTCCCACTCTACCTTGTCAGCTCAGCAATTGGTTATTCACGAAAGCAGCTAATGAACAAGTAGTTGAGGACAGAGTGTAGATAGGAAAGTGAAGTCCATTCAGCAGTTCACGAAACCTATGAAATTTCAGTATCCATGCACATTACACACACGATGTAACGTCAGCTGCATAACAACTACGTTGCTGTGTGAAAGAGGAAGCAGCTACATCTGTGTACCTTGCAAATGTTTACTAAAATCCACAGCCGTCTGTCTACTTATTCTACACTTAAACAGAAAATGTTTAACAATTCTGTGAGTAATAACGATTACTGTTTACATGTTACATTTGTTTGACAGAATCCGAGCTAAGGTTATTGGTACCAAAATAAACCCGAAACGTTGAAATCAGCGCGTGTGTTGTAAGTTATGTCCTGCATAGTGACTGGTATTTAGGCACCTGCAGAATTCGAGTTATTATTTGGAAACAAACTAGATTTCACTACCGTATACCTACGTACCAGAGTCAATCACTAATTCCACTTGCCAAGACCGTCTATGTGATGCTATTTAATTCTGTGACAGATTTAGGGGAGATATGTCATTCTACACAGGAACTTATAATTGAAGGCCTCATAAACATAATGAACTAAGTCCATATTTTTCTGATATTGAGATATATCATGTACGGGTTTCTGCAAAACATGTTCTTTTCATTGTCAAAGTAAATCATGTCCATTGTTAATTTTCTGTCCAACAAATGGCTTCTTTGTGAACAACAACAGATTGAAGTTAAGTTAGACCTAATTTCTTAATTTGATTTGAGGAGATGGTCTTGGTTCATTAGGGCTGTGAAGCCCTTCAATTATTGGGCAGTAGTTATCTGAGCAGCAAGCTATGGCAATGTCGGCAGCAAAGAGCCGTATAAAGAGACTACATTCGTTTGGAGTCTTGCCTACTGTAAGAAAATAACGTGAATTTGCACGTCTCTACTGATATTACGTCTTGTAAGCAACAAGTGCCTGAAATAACTGTCGAAATGTACGAAAATTATGTGAAATTGATAGAGACAATAAAAGTCCACTGATAGATTTTGATGATAAGTTAGAATTTAAATTTTTCTAATGAGTCAGACCCATAGTTGCGCCCTGAAATACGTGTAGCAAGTAGAAGTCCAACCAGAGTATAAGAGTGCTATGCATTGCTACATGAAACTAATTATGACTGTACTGTAAGATATAGTTCAGGACTATTATACACGCGTGTGTATAGGACTGCTTGGAACGTGTATATGGCGAATAAGTTCCTAATGTGTTTATGGTATGTATCCAATTAAATTATATGGAACAGTAACACGTATAGGGGAAAAGCCAACTTCTTATAGGAATAATATGATATTGAATGGTGAAATGCCTATATTACGTTTAGGTTACTTGCATCCATGTCATGTACAGGAAATTTACCAATAATTTTTTCTCCAGTGTGTGAATTCTCATAGCGGCAGCAGTTAATAGGAAATTATGTGAAGCTTCAACATACATAGGGGTTGAGAAGTTTACCTTAAATGTGATGGAATCCGTGAAGTAAAACAATCTTAAGAAATGGAGTATACCTACACTGAAAGAAAATTATTGCAGTAATTAACTATTCTTCTGGTAAATTGGAAAAACTGTGCAGTTTGGTTGACGGTTCTGTCTGGATCACGGTCGTAGAAGAACAGGTCTGGACACTCGCCTATCTAACAATGTATTTTGCTTGACCCCCTTGTTGTTTGGCTGTAGTTCGTCAAGTTACCGAGAATATCGTACTTTTTGGCGCTGTTTTCTGGGCGGTCGGACTCAAACTCCGCCCACTTTTTTCCATTGTTAAATTTATGAAGTATATAAAGATTGCTGGAGCCTTTTCTTAAAATTGTGAGCGAAGAAAGTATTTCATAAATTGATTAAAAATACGTTTTGATAAATTGTTTATCTTAGCGGAAAGGAAGTGGGCGGAGTTTAGTTCGACCGCCGTAACATCAGCGCCAATAAAACACAATATTCTCGGTAACTTGGTGAACTACAGCCAAACAACAAGGGAGTAAAATATCCAGGCGAGTGTCCAGACCTGTTCTTCTACGGCCGTGGTCTGGATTGCTCTTACAACAATATGTCTTGTAGAAGTAACAAAGAGCACATTTATTCTACAGAGCATTTTTCTACTTCTACGGAACGATTTGTTATGAGGAAAAATCAAGACAGTACGACACAGAATAAATAAGTAGTAACATAAGCGACAATACATGATTTTTATCGAACTCGTTTCTTCTTTGGATTGTCATGGTGTCGGAGTTCGTAGAAGTTTGGTTAGCGTACAGCTTAATAGGACCCATTTTAAAACATATGAGGATATCGACATGTAAGTAACATAAAATTTACCATTTCTAAATACGTGAGTAAGATACAACAAATAACAGTATTTCGTTGTTTAAACTAATGTTTCAAATTCAAAATTACTTTGTTTACTTTCCTGTAAGCTCCGAGTGCTGGCAAAATAGAAATTGTTAAAAAGCTCCATTACGTTGTTTCTAGTAGAGTTAGTTATTATCTGATGTTGAGCCTCGAATCATCATGTTTGCCTATTTTTATTTTTTAAATATTTAGTTAAGGTACAAACTAATTGTAGTGTCTCAAGCACTACGAGTGGTTATATAAACCAATGACTCTAATCCACGCGGTATTATTTATATTCATGTACGCCCCGAGAACTAGTACAATACAACAATGAGAAAGCTTTCCTTGTCGCTTCTCTTACTACTTATTAATTTTGTGGTATCGACAGCAAAACCTGAATTGTGGTCCCTGTTTTAACAGAAGTATGGTACCAACAACAACACTTTGTTTTCTGCGCACCTAGACTCTACCTGCCTTGCTTACCTGTCTGCAAAATTTAAGAAATATATGATAAACTCGGGGAAAGGCACGAATGTAAGTGGTTCCTTAGCGTCTGCCCCCATCCTCTCCAAAATACAAATCCTCAGTTTTTTCCCTACGCAGCTCTGTCCACGCCTCAAACTTGAAACTTGTGCCTCAGGCTGACGAGAAAGCAGCAAGGATGATCCCAGGTGGCTGGGAAGTTGGGGTAATTACCAACGACGTCCGAACAGCCACTTCTCTGAGAGATCTCCGGACGAACAGTTTCTCTCCCGTAGCTGTCCCTGCCAACTTAGCGTCGAGCGTCGTGTATGGCAGCGATGTCCCGGAGCAGATTACGTAGCAATCTGAACACCGATACAACTCCGTGGAGTGGGACAGCCCACCCACCTGATGCGCGAAAGCACTTTTCTTACGCTTCATAAAAATTAACACATTATTTATTTCAACCACGCAGATCCTATGATAAATGTCATTTATTGTCATGATCCCTGTTTCTACTGTTTTTTTTTTTTTGCGATGGTTACTTTTATAGTTTCAACGAGAGCAGCTAAAATAACTCTGTTTCGCAGTTTGGTTTAAAGTGGATTTTGCTGTGGTAGCTACATTTTTACAAGAAAATAAATTATACAATTTCGGAGTCAGCTAAGGAAAATTTCGTTAGTTAAATAATTACCTAAAACCACAGTATCTACAGTCTTTAAAAATAAGCCAACATCACAAGGAAAACCTTGCCAAACAGATTTTTTTATATTAGCTCCAGTTTAGGCTTAAAAATTTATAATCGCCAACACATAAGAAACAGGGTAGCATAGCTTTAAAGAGTGTTACAAATGAAATATAAAGTATTTATTCAAAGCAAATAATTACTAGATACTTAATAGTTACTCTCGAAAACACGTTACTCGTATGCAAGTTCGAAGGAGAGCATTAGTAGTGACGGTAAGAACTTGTGTATTCGCTAACATGTAGGCTACACACGTGTATATGTCTCTGTGTAGAAATAAATATATAGGATGATTCTTAATTAAACCGACACCTTTCAGGAGGTAATTCCTGACGACGGAATATGTTGAAAACTTATATGATTTATAGCCTGCAGTTATTGTTAAGGGTGGTACGCACACTTAAAATGAGTGGTTTTAAAATACTTTTGTGAACGTAAATAAGAAGCCACGTGATATCAAAGACCACTTTTTTGTATAACGTTTACGTCAATGAAGCTGTACAAAGTTTTAGTTTGCATTTTGTAATATCATCCCTCTAACATTAGTAAAATTCGTCTAAGTGTTATTGTAATCGTTAGAAAAGTGGTAACAGTAAATTTTAATCAAAATTTTTTGATTAATAAAGAAAAATAAATGTTTCACTGCAACAAAAGAGGCTGCCTTTGTCTGACACTCAGGACACTGGTTCTCGTTGAAATTTATTTTGTAGTCTTTTCACAAGTCTATTGATAACGCCTGCCACTATGCTACCTGTGTAATTTACGCAATGCGGGTTGTCTACCACATGGGCTCTGTGCTTTACGCCTGTGTTTTGTGGGTATTTAGGCCCTGTGCGTCGTGTCAGTTTTCACAGATTCGCCAAATGACAACTGAGAAAAAAATACCAGTATTAACAATGAATTATTAACAATAACATTTTTAACATAGTCGCATAAGTTACAGATGTTTAATGGCTGTACTGGTCTTAAAATCATCGGTGGTGTGTTATTAATGTGGACAGAATGTAATACATAGTTGTTTAAACAGACAAACTGGGATATCGGCGCACAACTGGCTGTGCCCTATAAATGATTGTCAGATTCTACCCATCATGCTTGGTTGATTTAGGATGAAATTTATTAATTTCATTACTCAGATGTAATTAATTACGCCTAGTTATGCTCATAAAGCCGTCAAATAATGGCCCCTATTTACCTAAATGTATGTTTCGAACTCCTCGTTTAATCAACTCGGTGCGATTTGATGTCGTTCACGAGACACTATCCATCACCAACCTGATAAAATTAAGATTCGTCCCGGGATTTTCGCATGTTGGAATCGTGCCGAACGATGCCGTTGGTCGGCGGGTTTTTTCGGGGATCTCCCATTTCTCCCAGTATCTCATTATGTCATTGCTGCATACTCACCTCATATCACCCCTCAAAAGTGCTAAAGACCTCGATGCTAAGCGCTGAAAAATCTCTCAACTCACCTGATAAAATTAAATATTTGATAATGAAGTAAACCAATGTTCAAAGAAATCTTCAATGAAACGTTCGCCAGATCTGTCAGTGCTCGACTTCTTCTTACGGAACTATATGCGTTCACTTGTTTATGAACACCAGTGAACAGCGTACCAGAACTTGTTGGCTGGATTTCCATCGCCGCAGGCTACATCGCAGATAGACAATGGGCAATCAATGACCTGTAGATGTACTCTGTGTAACTAACTCAATGGTGTATACATTGAGCCTTTTATATAAAAATATTACAAGGGCAAGGTATGACACGGCTTTGTCTGCAGTCGTGTTAACATGTATTAGTACTATGTATTATGTTTATCTTATAGTTAGTTTCTGTAGCTATACAGTAGTTGCCAATAAACGTGTAGAATATAGTTTTAAGGGCTTGTTCCCGAGTTTTTTTCAGACTGGTGCCAATAACTCAAATATTTTTAAACCAAAATTTTTGAAAAAATTTGAGTTAATGTGCAATCACACGATGTACAATACTGTGGACGCTTTTTTTAAATAATGTACTATTCGCCAGCAAAAAAATAATCTCCTTAATTTTTTCTTATTTTCTCGACGAAAAACGTTGTACTTTGGGTAATAAAATCTAAAAAATCGTTCAGTATAATTCTACAAAAAAATTCAGCTACAAATTATAACATATAACTGTCAAAACAGTGCAGCGAAATTTTGATATGAGTATTAGGTAGCAATAAAAAAATATTTTCGAAATCATTGCAAAACTCCGTAACAAGGCCTTAAGAGAACAAGTAATTTATCATGGAGCTCTTGCTACCATCGTAATAACTAGCGCTAACGCATTATATGACGTATCACGTTTGATTTTTGGCGCGCAAACCTTATGCAGCAATTTATTGAACTTTATGAGGTCGTATCCCAATACCTATATGACCAAGAATGTTAATACATTGAAGATTCTTTTGAGCATTGGTTTTCTGCATTGTAAAATATGTAATTTTGTTTGGTTGCTGATGAAAAGTGTCTCGTGAACGAAATTAAATCGCACCAAGTTGAGTAACTGATGAATTTCAAACATACATCTGTGTTAGTAGGGTCGGTCATTTGACGACTTTGTGAGTACTACAATGCTTCATTAATCACATCTGATTAATAAAATAAATTTCAGACAAAACACGCTAAGTATGACGGGTAGAAAGTGACAATCATTTCTAGGGCATAGCCAGTTGTGCGCCGACATCACGGTTCGTCTGTTTAAACAACTTTGTATTACATTCCGTACACATTAATACCACACCAACGATGGTTTTAAGACCATTGCAACCATTAAACATCTGTAATTTATGTGATACTGTTAAAATTGTTATTATTAATGTGTCGTTGTTAATACTGGTATTTTATTTCAGTTGTTAATTGGTGAATCTGTGAAAATTGGCATGTCATACAAGGCCTAAATACGCACAAGACATTGGTATAAAGCACAAGTGCCCTGTGGTAGACAACTCGCATTGCGTATGTTACACAGGTTGCATAGCGACAGGCGTTATTAATCAACTAGTGAAAATACTACAATAAATTTCAGCGAGAACTACTGCCCTGAGAGTGTCAGACAAGGGCAACCTTTTTTCTTTATTTATAAGTAAAAGTTTATTAAAGTGCACGGGTACCACTTGGCGAACAATTACAATCACCCTTATACGGAATTTATTAATGTTAGAGGAGTGATTTTACAAAATGCAAACCAAAATTTTGAACAGCTTCGTTCACGTAAACTTTATACGAATAAAGGGTCTTTGATATTACTTGGTATCTTATTTACACCCACAAAATTATTATCAAACCTCCTACTTTAAGGTTGCGTACCGCTCTTAGTAATTACTTTAGGCTATAAGTCGTACATCTTTTCAACATATATCGTCGTCAGGAATCACCTCCTGAAATGTGTAGGTTTCATTAAGAAAAAAATAAATAAAAAATATATATATAGTGACCGCTGATTTTCGCGGAAATATTTCTGCACCAATTTGTTTTAGTACCTTACGTGCACATTTCCAGTTGTGCCACAGAGTATTTATGAATACAGAAGTGAAATAGCTAGTGGGACGACAAACGTAGTCACTCACGCCAGTAAAATGGCTTTGCTGGCTGACAACATGTCGGAAATGACAATCACCAGTCAACGTAATGCTTGGTAACCGGCAGCTAGGCCAATAGGAAACGTGTTGTAATATGCAGGAGCCAAATAAACACACGGCTATCATCAACAGTCTCGGACAGCCAATAAACGGTGAAGTTCGCCAGCGTCAAATGAGCCACCTTGTGTTTTCACGTCTGTATTTCTATTATTTTGTATGTAGTTGTGCTTAATTAATATTGGCAGCGTGTGATTCTGGAAAGAGATTTCTCATTTTACTATACCGATAAGAAAATAAGGACAAAGCATTAGCGCACGTCTGGCATTTGCTGTAAAACGTTGAAACACGTGAGAGTTTAAAACATCCAATCACTGACCACGACGCAGAGCTGAAGGAAGACGTGCACGTACGACACTGGAAAAAGTTGGTGCAAAATTTTTCTCACCAATAGTCAGTGGCTCTACAAATAACTCAGTAGCCAGGATATATTTGAGGTCTACGGTGGGTTCGTCAGATGTGTAAAGGTCTGACATTCTTCAACCACATCTGAACGCAAAAGTCTCTGATGTGGCTTGGGTAGTCGAACACTGCTATGTTTTTCTTACCGACCTGATTCCCGGACTAGGTTTACGAACGTGTTCAGACAATACGTGAATGTCTGAACTCTTCAAGATCATTACCAAAGATACCTGAGTTCTGCTAACACATCATTTTTGTATGAACTTGTTTCACATGGAAATCTGCAGCTCAGCTTCATAGCCAGTGAGTGGATGTTTTTAACCCTCGGTCTCGTGTGGTTCCACCTACAATTCGCAGGCCTGTGGTGTCGCAGCAACCTTATCCTGATTGGCACAGTCAGACGAGTGACGCTTCTGCGTAAAGATGTGCTGCCAATAACCGTGCAGTAGAACTGTGGATGTGCATGTAAGCCATTGAAACAAACTGGTGCAAACATCTTTCCGCGAAATCAAATATTCGCTTCTGCCACATGAACAAACAATAATTCGTTTTAAATTTTTTATGTTCCGCTATGGTTACAACCAGCAAATGTCTTCAACAGAGCAAAAATTCAGAAATTACAAACATTGATTTTATTAATTGCTAGGGACTGGAAATTACGCAAGCTTGATTTCAAACTTGTGTACGTTTATTTGACGTCTGAGATTTGATCACATCGCCCTGAAGAACTTCGAGCCAATCAAAACTTGAGAGAAAATATGACCGAAATTCCGTTCTATCAGTTACTAAGTGAAACTTGCTACTCAGTGGAGCATTAGCTAGTGAACTAATTGTCGGGGTCAGAGTATATACAGTACAATGTATTTTAAGGTAAGAACATTGAAGTCGCAAAATTTTACAGTCCTCATTAATTTCTGTTCCTTCGGCGTTCTTAAGGGCTTTGCGTACGTAGGGATTTCTCGCGATTCGGCGCTGAGCAGGATGTGTCTGGCGGATGATGCAGCCCGCATTACACTGAGGAGAGCAAGACGGAAACTAACGCCCATTCTCCCTACCATTATGTTTCACACATTTACCCTCGGCATGTTCGCCTCCTGTCAAACCTCTTTTAAAGCAGATAAGATCAACTTCCGTTCCTACAGCCGTCATTTTTTTCATCCGGTGCAGAAGTGCGTTTCCAAACTCGAAGATTCACAATCAGTTTTTATAAACTGGCAATAGATGTTCATCTGTGCACTGATGTTAACAAACTTCTTATCAAATGTTGGCTTATTATTTATGTGCCGGAAAGAAAATCATTCCAACCGCTAATTAGTAGAAAATTGTCGGAGTGTGTGTTTTAATCTCCGCTGATGTTAATCTTCAATTAAAAAAAATATTCAGTCCAGCAATAAGACAGTTCCCTTACGAACAATATTGTTGCATAGTCCTTCACACGTGTTCGCAGATTATAGCTCATTTGATCAACTGTTCTCTTTATACCTGCAGCTAACTAGTACAGCTTCCAAAACATTCTGTATTATAATAATTACAGTTTCACACTTGCATCGATTAGAATGCAACCTTTCAGGTAAAGGACTGCAATCACCCGTTATTTTATGCAACGGTTATGGATGCACTTGTACATAGAAACAGCGTGGGAATAAGGGAGTTTAGGAAATTTCTAAAGTTTTGATCAGTGTAATAGCATTCACGTCGCCACCTTAAGCAAGCAACAAAATGTTTCATTAACGTTTTTGTTACCGGTTAATAATGAACATGTTCGTAAGTTTACATACTATAAACATGTGTTTGTGGAAGATATTTAGGTTAATTAATTACTTTCCTTAATTTAACCTCTAAACGCAATGAAACATGTTAGACCTAATTATGAATATTGAAGCACCGCACACACAAAACTAGTAAATAAAAGGGAAAGTTAAAAAGGCTGTTTAAAACTTACTAAAAGTATACAGTATTTGAACCAGTCAGCTTAATTAAATTACATTCTATCGAAAATGTGTAACTGAAGCATAAGTTAAAAATATTTTAAGTTATGTAGATACCTTTGAAAATCAAAACCTATTGCAGTTTATTTAATTTTGGATAATATTTGAGGTTTTTAACAGCGCTTGTACTTACTAAATTTTAAGTTGTTATCAGTTATAAAGAAACCATAATTGAATTTGTAATTAGATTATTTTTGCTTTTTTATGTTTTTTGATTTGGTTTTACCATGCCTGATGTAACATTTTGTATGTATTCTTTGTTGCTTTGGGGGAAGGGAAATAATTTAAAAAAAAAAAAAAAATAGGCGGGGGCCTGTGTCATGTTGATGGGCTCGACTGAATATGTTTCGCCGCTGCATAGAAGTTGGTAAGAGCTGATTTAATTTATTTACTTAGTTGTAAAAATATTAGAAAAAGATAAAAGTTCATTATTTCCTGGCGAACTAAAAAAAAAAAAAAAAAAACTAATGTACAGGCAAATGCATAATGAAATGACAAACATAAATAACTAGACCATAAAAATCTAAAGAGGACCGAACCAAAATTTACCAAACCATTTTCTTAACATGCTCTGTTTTCGTTAGCAAAATTAGTATAAAGTAAAACTATAAAATATAATAATGTAAAACAACATAAAACTTTCAAAAATCATTTCGAACAACTTTTTTCAGTGTCATACGTGCACGTCTTCCTTCAGCTCTGCGTCGTGGTCAGTGATTGGATGTTTTAACCCCTGACGTGTTTCAACGTATTACTGCTAATCCCAGACGTGTGCTAATTCTTTATCTTTATTTTTATCGGTATAGTAAAATGAGAATTCTCTTTCCAGAAACACACGCTGCCTATATAAATTAAGCACAACTACAGACAAAATAATAGTAATACAGACGTGAAAACACAAGGTGGCTCATTTGACACTGGCGAACTTCACCGTTTATTGGCTGTCCGAGTCTGTTCATGATAGCCGTGTGTTTATTTGGCTCCTGCATATTACAACACGTTTCCTATTGGCCTAGCTGCCGGTTACCAAGCATTACGTTGACTGGTGATTGTCATTTCCGACATGTTGCCAGCCAGCAAAGCCATTTTACTGGCGTAAGTGACTAAGTTTGGCGTCTCACTAGCTATTTCACTTCTGTATTCATAAATACTCTGTGGCACAACTGTAAATGTTGTGCACGTAAGGTACTAAAACAAATTGATGCAGAAATATTTCCGCATAAATTAGTGGTCGCTTTATGTTTTGCAGTTCTCAAAGGTGTGTGTGTTCTTTGTTGTACTACCTGACAAAGTGTTTGTTTTCCGATGAAGCGACGTTCCACATTTATGGACATGTTAATTGCCACATCATTAGGATTTGGGGCTCTGAAAACCCACACAGCACACGTGGACACATTCGTGATAGCCCGAAGCTAAATGTTTTGTGTAGCTTAATGCATGACAGTGTGATAGGGCGGGTTTCTTCTTAGAGAGAACCTATTGGAGTTGTTTACCTGGACACGTTTGAACTGTTCCTTCTACCACAGATAAAAGAGTTGCAGTTATCCATAATCTTCCAGCATGATAGTGCACCTTCGCACTGGAGTTCAAACGTTTGAGAAGTTCTGAACGACAAATTTCCTGAGAGGTGGATGGGTCATGATGGTCCAATTGCATGGCCCCTATGCTCTCCCGATTTCACTCCTTTGTCAAAGATCGCGCGTAAAAAACACCAGTAGATGACATTGCTACTCTTCGGGCAAGAATCAACGAAGCAATTGTAACATTTAATGCTTCAACACTGGCCCGTACATGGGCCGAACTTGAATATCGCCTTGATGTTCTTCGAGCTACAAATGGGGCACACATTGAAATTCTGTCATCACAACACAAAACTTTGAGAGCCGCAAAATATTTTAACACAAGCCACACTTCTCTACCACTAATAGTTTCTTAGTTATGATTTTTTGAAATGATAGCGGGATTTTATGGACATCCTGTACATCTTACGTGGTACTGAACTGCTGCTTTTGCTAATTATAAACGGAAAGTAGTGGCAAAAAATATAACACGAAACGTGAGTGAATGAAAAACTGAAAGAAACAAAGTCGGCTGCTTGTGCCTTTTCTCATTATTCTCTCTCTCTTTTTCCCTCTCTTTCCCTCTATGTTCTACAGTAAGTACAAATCTCTACATATCACGCTGTAGCGACAAACCGAAAAAATTAACATACGTTAGCATTTAAAAATTTCGAAGAAAACGTAATACGTACTGGGCAGATAAAAATAAGAAACACGCACGTAGCTTATCAATTCGTTAATATTACTTGCAGGGTATTTCAGTAGTGGCATTGCAAATGAAAGTCCACTAAAGCGAAGAAAACTTTAAAATATGACACAAGCTCTTTATGACAATACAATTTTCTCTGATACAGCGATCTGTCAGTTCCGTCTACATTAAAGCTTCAGCTGTCGCTTCACTAGATACTGTTTCAGCTAGTACACAGATTCGTTTTAGAGAAGGTAGGATGGGATTTGCTTCTTTTTTCATTGTAGGTAAGTTATAAGTTCGAGTCATTATAGGATCTCTAGTATCAGGTAACCCAAATGCCAAATAAAATAAATCCTCACTATTATAAAACCTATATTACCTCAAAGTTAATTCACGACATTTCTCGGTCCTTGCAAATATCTCACATCGCACAAACGACATGGCCGAACATTCTTTTAAATTGAAAAACTTTTCATTTTGTGATGAATTCTAGGCATGCGAAAAGTATTATAGTGTTCTATAACATGAATATTTTATACTAAACAGATGGCCGTTCATTATTATTATTATTATATTTGCTGTTTATGAAATTTCCTTGTTAACTGCTGGAAGTCAGACGCCTCAACTGCTGTATTTGACGAAACTGCGTTTTTTTATTTTTAGTGTCGGTCAGTTTAGAAATAATCTTTAAAATGTGAAAACCACCTTTAATCGACGTTACTAATAAGTAATAAATACGAACATAAAAATTATCCTCATTTGAATCCATTGGAACTAACGCTGTGATTGGTTCTCGCGTGCCTAGAAATCTTCAGCTTGAGCGCGCTCCTCCTAGATTAGCTAGCTGTCTTATTGGTCCGCCAGAACCTACAACATGTAAAACAATTGCAAACAGCGCACGTTATAAAATGCTTTGCTGCATGTAAAATAAATTATCTATAAACACAAGAAAAAATAAAATGTTGAAAACATTCATCTTGCACCGCTGGATTGGTCAAATTGCACATCGTGAAACGGTCCGATAGTAATTTTACTCCGCAGCTCAGGCAAATAAAAATTTTTTTTCTGCTCTGTTTATCCCGACACACGCGTATTTGTAACATGGCAGCTTGACAGGCCGACGTGCGGACATCAATATGCAGAAATAATCTGCGAGAACCGGAGGAGAAGAAAAGAAAACAGATCGGAACATCTACTGTCTCTTCATCCAGATACGTAGCTTAGCTGCCCTTGCACAAGTTAAAATTTAAGAACATCATTGCTCGTAAATAATTATAGGCTATTAACAATGAGCACTCCCCAAGAACTATAATAACCAAAATCTGAATTTTATTGGGGCCAAAAGTGATAAGATTTCAGTGTGGAGAAACATTTACACTGTTCTTTAGTTTCATGATAATTTCATGTAGAAAACATTAAAGACAAATGCAAAACAGCTGAAAGAAAAATTTAAACAGTGTTCAATTTATCCTGAACAGACTATACATGCTGAAGCTCTATGTATGTGGCACTACTGACTTTTAAATCATCACGATACACTTCACATTGCTATAGCAGTTTCTGTACGGCTGTATTTACAATACCCTGGAAATAATGAGGAATATATATATATATATATATATATATATATATATATATATATATATATATATATATATATATAAACCACACTTGAAAAAGCTAACTTAAAATTTTTTAAAACAATTTTATTCATTTAGCAGTATTTTCCATTTCGCAATGCAGAAAATGATTTCTGTCCGAAAGCGATATCACAAAGACAGACTGAGCCCCGCCGATTTTAACTGAACACGTAAAACCCTACCTTGCTCCGCGGAGCTCTGGGGTATGCAATGCTCTTAATAGGCCTACCTAACACTCAGTATCTGTTTTTTGATTGGCTTATTAAACTGGAAGCGAAGGTTCGATAAGGGCGACACCGACAGTTGTACGTAATGCCCCATAGCTCGTACGAGCAAGACGCCAGTTGTTTTAGTCGTTCTGCTTACTTGGATCTTGAGGACGTTGTGTTATGATTACCAAGAGCATCGCCTGGAGGACGGGCCAACGACGACAGTGCAATTATGTCAGTAGTTGCACAAGACAAGGGCCTCAGAGATTCTCCCCACCTGCACTGAAGTGTGGCAATATAACACAATGTATTGGAGGAATCGGGGTCTGTCTTCTTCAAGCCTTCCAGCCGTCTCCAGCTCGCCAGGATGGTCCTGAGTCGAGACCCACGACGTGCCGCCGTCCATCGATAGCCGAACCTTCTGTCATCAGTCTCCGGCATCATGCTACCGGTGAGGTCTAAAGTGTCCAAAAGGTTACCCAACATAGGGTGGAATATAAACTTAATCAACTAAACAGCCGTTCCCGTCCTATCTACAGGGTGTTCCTAAAGGTTGCCGACAAACTGAAACCACGGGTCGGGGGCACTACGCAGAGTCAGAAAAATATAGGAACCTTGGGTCTCCGATGCACCGTTTTCAAACTACAGCCTAAATACTGTAGCCAATAAGACGTGAGCGCGCGAACTCTGACTCGTGCCGCGGGAAGCGTTGTTGCCAGATCGTCGATATCTACTGTGATCATAGCTGGTTTAAT
>PNEQ01112451.1:0-21277 GCA_003012365.1 Medauroidea extradentata
CTTTATGTTAACTGGTTTTCAAGTTTTGTATGAAGTAAAAATACGCAAATTTTGACTTTGAAGTGCCACTACGGGAAAACTAGATGAGCTAATTTTTTTCCGTTAGAGGTATATGTACTCTCAAGTAATGTGTACAAAACTAACACTATTTCATACAAATATAAAATTATGTTTTTTCCCCACTTGAACAACCTTAAACCCATTTAACGAAACGAAAGTCTTGGCCTACTGATGCCGCAGAACCACCGGTTGACAGCATTTTACCAGCAGAACCCTATCGGTTCTGCCTTCATCGTCACTTAACTCCCGCACAACCGCCTCTGATGCCGTCTTGAACACGACAAAGCTGCCCTTCGCGCAAAAGCTACCGGCGTTGCCCGTCAGCATTTACAGGAAACAATTAAACAATATTATGTTTTACATAATTAAAAGAATATTTAAAACTTGTGATATTTCCACACAATCATAAACATTAACATTTTAGTTCCAAATCAATTATATACAAATATATTAAGTATTAACCTTGTTACTAGGTGAAAGAAACATTAAAATTTATAATAGATGCGGCCAATCAGCAACAGTCTGTGATTTTGTGATTTTATTGGTTGTAACCAAATATGGCGGCAAATTCTTAACGATCATTTTTATAGGCTGGTTTTACACTGAAATATAGCAACTTTTCCTGGAAACTCTAAATTTAGATTGATATCTCTGTCCTTTTTAAAATTACAAGCTTTAACAATGAACCAATATAATTTCGTTAAATTCAAATGCAAACAATTTAAGCAAAAAATACATATTGAAAATTTACTGAACATAAACAGAATAATTTAAATTTCAAATAAATATTAACATAATTTAAGCAAACTGTTATTCTTATTGTTAAATGAGTAATTTCTAATTACCGAATTAAATGTTACTTATTTTAAGAAGAATTAGTTCACAGTTACTGAAATTTATTATTTTAAATATGAATAAATTTCCACTGATGTGCTGGCTTTTAGTAAATAAATTACGAATAGTTCTTAACGAAACTATTCTTAAACAAAACTCTCAGATACCATTGTTAGAATGACCATGAGGCCTAGATTATAAGTGGCAACTAAGTTAAACATGAAACAAACATACTGTAAATTGGAACATGTAAAATTTAATCTGGGTCTGGGCCTGGGCCACGCTACATCCCCCCCTCCCCCCTAGTTACATTTGTTTATTAAACTAAAAAATTTAACTTCCCAATTGGTTCGGCAGCAAAAATAAGCTTGGCAAAATATGTCTGTACTTAAAATTGGTAGACTTCTCCTATTTACAATTTGTGGCACGAAACAAACACAGTTTTATACAAAAATCACAACTGTCTTACGAAACACAAACATTTCCAAATGACAAAACATCAACGCAGTAAACAATGAAACTTGAATAAACAGCAACATACACTTTCAAAAATCTGAACCTTTATATGGTTTTAAAAGATTCTGGTTATAAACACCTTTAATTTTATCTTCTGAAAGATATGCCAACGCCCACACTTTCTTCCCAACACTTTATACTAGCCTGTATGGTCCACCATAGAGCAAAAATAATTTATTTGTGTCTTTCAAAAGGTAGTCATTCTTTTCACAAACTCTTATCAGATCTTTATCACCTACCTTTAAATTGTTACATGTTGCACCTGTTGGTTACTTCTCTTAAAGAGTCTTATGCTTTAACCTCAATTTCAACTCCTCGACCTTGTCTTTAGCAAGTGTAGCTACAACTGCTGGAAATTCAAGTGACTGTATCCAAATTTATCCCTTGATACCTCTCCAGAAGTTAACTCTTATGGGTGAATACCGTGTGCTGTGGTGAACATGTAAATTTAAAAAATTAATTTAATAACAGTACTGCCTCAGCCCATTTTGAATGTTTTTCATAACAGTATCTTCTCAAAAGTCGCCCTACTTCCCTCATACATCTTTCCGTTGGGTTTCCGTGTGGATGCCTAATGGATGAAAACGCTATGTTAATTCCTAACCAGTTTAACTCTCACGTCCACATGTGTGAAGTAAACTGTATACCATGATCACTCAGTATTCTCTTGGGTTTGCCAAAACGTGGGAAATAATAATTTAGTAATTTGTTATGCATGCAGCTGAAGTAGCCTTTCTCAAAGGGCAATTTAGTAAAAACATTTAAATAACAAACAATACTAATTTAGTGAAAACATTTAAATAACAAACAAGTACTGCACACTACCTCTAGACTTTGGCAAAGGTCCATACAAGTCAACAGCTAATTAATAAATCATCTGGCCCTTCAGGTACAATAGCTTCCCAAGGCCCCTCCCATGACTGATTTGGAAACTTAGCCTTCTGGCAAATGTCACAGCATCCTACAACTTTTCTTACTTTCCTTTCCTTTCCATGCCTGACCAGTAATAACTATTCCATAAAAGCCAAAAACATTTATTTGTACAAAAATGTCCTGTTGATTTGTAAACATGTGAAATTAGTCTCTTAACCCAAACTCTAGGTACACAAACTCGCCACCCCACCATCATTTAAATTTATCGCCTAAATAAGACATCTTTACTCATAATACCAGGTTAAAATTTTTTGCACCTTTGGATCAGTTAAATCTTTATCCTTTTTCTTCTAGAACTGAAATAATTAACTTCCATACTTCATCTTCCTTCTGCCTCATCCCTATGTCTTGTTGAATTTCAATCCTGCACATTAATGGTCCTGCCCTAGGTTTTTTTCTCTAAAACTAACTCTACATTTTCAAGTATAGTTCTACTGAGTAAGTCTGCTTCTGAATTATTCTTTCCTCTTACATACTGTATTTCCAAATTGTATTCTTGTAATGCCAAACACCAATGCGTCAATCTACTTCCCAATAATTTGCAAGATTTTAAGAAGCCAGAGAATGATGGTCAGACAAAACAATTACCTTATGCCCTAATAATAAATCACTTAATTTGTTCAAACCTCATACCACTGCCAAACATTCCTTCTCGGTGACAGTATAGGCCCTTTCTGCACTAGTCAAAGACCTGCTTAACAATGCCAATAACTTCTCTGATCCATCATCTGCCTTCTGAAATAGCTTTGCCCCCAAACCATACCCAGATGCATCGATACTAAGATAAAATTCTTTAGAGAAATCAGGGTGATACACTATACACTCGTTACGAAAAAGTGATTTTCCCTGTTAAAATGCTACGTGACAATCTTTCGTCCACATCCATAACTTTTCTTTTTTTAGAAGTTCTAACAGCAGTGCCACAACATCTGAAAACCTCTTTGTAAACCTGCGATGAAAATTACATAAACCTAAAAACCCTCTCTACTCCTTCACATTCCTGGGAACTGGAAATTATTGTATCAAACTGACTTTGCATTGATCAGGATTAATTCCACCTTCATTCAATAAAAATCCTAAAATTGATACCTCTTTCCATCTACCAATATTTTGTGAATTATATTTGCAGTCACACAAATTTTTTGGAATCTTTACTAATGCTGCACTTATCTAGAACTGATATCAACACCTTGCTGCTCTTCCGCCTCTTGCGTTTGTCCTTGCGTCACGTTGAGCATGAGCGCTGCCACAGTACTTTGTACACACACTGTCCTGGCACAGCCATTGTCCTCCCATCTCTCACTCATAAGGTCCACACAAGGTACAGTACTTAGATTCCATCAGCCCTCAGGTTCCTGATTGTGTGTCCAAAGGCTTTGCCCCTCCCCTCCCGTCTGACATACTTATTCCTTCTGGTCCCTGTTTGAGTGCCAAAAATATGTTACGTAGCTGATGTGTATTCGTAAGGTTAAATAGTTGAAGCTAAGTCGTAATTATTTTTAATGAAATATCACTAGTTGTGTACAAGGCACTTAGGCTTAATGTAGGCGTCATAATTTATAATTATCACATCACACACTGCTTCTACCGCAACCCTAGCATTTATAGAGTGGGTTTGTTTAAAGCAAGTAAAGAAAATAAATAAAAAAAAAGAGGAACGTCAATGTTCAGTAAATTTTTATTGGTTTTCTACACTAATGCCATTGTTACAGTTTACAATAAATATAAAGTAGAGATGATACCGGGCTCACATAATTTATTCCGAGTAAAAGAACAATTATAATGTCCACCACAAAGTACTACTGAGGCCACCTCTCAGTATAAATTTAGAACTGCAGTAGGTCTACCTACAAACATTACGAAAATACTAAACACTAAGGAAGCTCAACTTTCTTGGCATCCAACACTGAAATTGAATACGTAGCTGAAAAGTTCTTAGAGAAACATAATTAGGTTTTTCAATATTCACTCAGCACCCGCGGTGCCTCACCACTCTACCAACTGCCACCTCTGTCCGACCATGATCTATTTCAAACTCTCCCAGGGTGGACACTAGATGACGCTGTGACTCAGCGGATTTATACTACGGAATCTAATTTACCAGAATATCAAGGAATAAACATTAAAAATCACATGAAAAGTTACAAGTGATTAAATTAATAAATCTTACACTAAAAAGGAAAAGTATATAAACGTAATTTTTAAATTGAGAACAAATATGTACTAGCATTGTGGCAGAAAAAGTCCGCGGAGGAACAACTGACGCAAACAAGTGAAAATTGCTGGCTCATAGGCCAACCCACCCTGATGATTCCAAGAAATTCTAACAACTACCACAATTTTTTTTTTTTTTTTTTTTTTTTAACAGCCTCGATTAAAGGAGACTATAATTTGAAGTGTTTACACTTTGCACTGATGCCTGAACACTTCACAGTGTAGACATTACTGCTGTTCTCATCTAAACCTGCACTCGTGACAAATTATTGTTCCTGAGGCTACATTCCCATTATTAAAGAATCCAATTTGACTTGCTCAGATCAAGAAAGGTGGTATGCACACGCGCACAGTATCCACACAAACATTATTGCTTACATAGTATGTATATCCTACTTAATATATTTTTTTAACAACCAAAAAAAAAAAAAAATTAAATCTTGTTTGCTCACAGAGCACATTTCATCAAAATTTAAGTTAATTTAAAAATTATGTTTGTTAGCATGCAAGAGTATTGGTAGTGGCATCTGCAAGAGAAAAAATCAAGGTGAAAAAAAGAGGAAAACTTCCGCTGAAATGTACATGAAGTGTGCGCCTGGTAAGTTAGCCACAGAATCTCAAAAACATCTGAGAAATGATCACTAACAATGCTGCACCTTCTATCTTTACGTCTCTCTTGCTCCCCTTACCTAACAAAATTTTAAAAAATTCTATGAAAAAAAAAATATACAGTATATATGTACGTACGTATACACACACACGCAGCGATGAAAACTGTTTCAAAGTTTGCAAGATAACAACTATAAAATACGTGTGGTGGTAGTCATTGTAGACAGTAGTCCACCAGGCTGCACTCACTCTACAAACTGATTGCTGCTCACTAAAAATAATTGGCACTCAAGATTTATTTTAAATTAGCAAGTGAGACATTATTTAAGTCTATAGTAACACTGTAAATGTATGTTCTTATATGAAAACAATTTTGATAGTTCTTACGATTTTATCATACGACGCATTAGAAAATACAGTAGAACCCCGATTTTACAACGACAGCATTTTACGGCGATTTTCTCAGGCACCGTCAAATTTAAAATAAAAAATAAAAAAAACATGTTTCTAACAATAACGCACTTTTTAAGAATACGTAGATAACATTATGCTGCCGCCGTTACTACAGTAGCCTTATCCATGGACGTCGCATCCGCAGTTATCACCAACCGCGGTTGAAAATAATAAAAAAAACTCAATATATAAATAAGAAAAATGTTTGGTGACAATTCGTTTTTTTCCCGTGCGCTGCACGGTCTATGAGAGTACGAGCGCACCACTTGCTGCCGCCAGCTAGTCTCGCTCCTTGAGTCTTGCTCTCGATACTCGTTGCGTCAGCCACAATATCTGCTTCATTGGAGTGGCCGTGTACTGTGTGCGGATACACAAGATTCCATGGTCTGCAGCATAATGTCTCCTTCAAAGACTGTACCTGTAGTACTCAATAACACATTAAAAATTACATATTACCAAATGTCATTCAATACGTCGGTTCTCACTCCTCTTAGCGCATGTCCTTGGCCGCGAAAGGCGGAGAGATAGCGTGGCACATCACGCCGCTTCGTGCTGTGATGGCGATATTAGCGGCGGCAGACCACCTGTCTCGACGCGAGCTGTTGCCACTTCACCGCTGCTGGCCTTGCTGTCGCTGTATCTAACATGTGCCGTGCTGCACACATTATTTGATATTTATACAATTAAAAATGTTATGGAGTACTTCCCGAACGTATTGACGATATGTATTCGCACATAGTCATATTTTAGAGCGGGTAGGGAAACAATCCCATAAATTGTGTATAGTTATTTATGTAGTTTATTATGGTGTCTTGAATATACGTACGCGGTTTCAAACATTCACGGATTTCCTGGAACAAATTACCGCGGATAAGGCGGGCCAACTGTAATATGTAAAGTCAATGCATGCTTGGCCGGTGGTGTTGAGTTGTGCGGCAATGCGAAGCGGGATGTCTGTTGGGTAAGGAAATCCTGATATTTTTATCACTATGTTATCACTGTGCACGTGGCACAAACATGGTACGTAAACACCCTGATTGTAGCGGTGGTAGGTAGAATGATGCTGTGCTGTCCGTTCCTTTACCACCCACCACTTGCCACTTCATCCTCGCGCCCCCTTTCGTATCATTTTGTAACAGTATCCTATCACTGCATACCACCACTATGCTATACGCTGTTCACAGTAAAGTGAACAATTTTGAGCGCCTATAGTTACTTTCAGTAGGGTAGTGACTCTCACTGCGCGCCGCCTCACAATGTTTACAATTATTGTGCTGGTTTGAGATAATTCATGAACTTGGTACATTTATATTTCTATTCAAAAGACTTCAACTTCTTATATAATATTTACATTATGTTAATTAACTTTGTAATTTTGGGGGGAAAATGACTTTCAGTAGGGTTGTGACGCTCACCCTGTGCCGCCTCGCAATGTTTACAATTATTGTGGTAGTTTGACATAATTCACGAACTTGAAACATTTATATTTCTATTCAAAAGACTTCAACTACTTATATAATATTTACATTATGTTAATTAACTTTGTAATTTTGGGTGGGAAAATGACTTTCAGTAGGGTTGTGACGCTCGCCACGTGCTGCCTCGCAATGTTTACTTTTTTGAGGCGGAAGAGATAATGATAGGCTTTGCGACATGTCTGTCTTTTTATCAGAAATTAGGGTATTGCAATTAAATATAATTGTTATACATATTTTTTAACATTGAAAACTAGTTTGGTTTGTGTGTTAGCTACGATTATAAAGATATTTGAGCAAAAACTGACTTTGTACTTGAATTTTTCTTACATTTAAGGGCTCTAAATGGTCTACGTCGATTTTGTGACAACATCGATTTTGAGTCGACAAGTGTTTTTCGCAACACGCAGACTTGTGAATTTTTCAATTTTTGTTCAAAATTGCAAATTCCCATCATTCTGGGTGAAATTACAAATTAAATACGAAATTTTTAACGTGTTCCATAGTAAAGAACGCCTTTGATTCGAGAATTGATTTCAAGTGAATTGACGGAGTCGATTTTTGACAGTGGAAGCGAGATTCGAGTACTGAATATCGAAGTACGTAGACGAGAAAATGGCGGGCGTATGTTTAGGTTTAGTGAATGTGTTTATTTATCCTGTTTTTACATGGCACCTGGTAATTTTTTATGTTGTTGTTTAACATTGTAGTTAAGTAAAGATCCAACATATTTATGCGACAGCAAGAGTTAAGTATGTACTTCTTGCTATTCCGATGAAGTTGTGATGTGTAATTTGAGTGAATTGATGTCTCCGGAAATGGCAAAAATTGTCGTTGTGCATTGTATGAAAAACCAGGAATGAATGGCATTAATTTTATTGGCAGCAAAAACAGTCAAAATAGCAATGATAAAATTGTTGCTCCTACGAATAGGGAATATAGATGTGAAACACGAATGAATACATTCAAGGTATTTAGGTTATATTTAGAAATTGAAATATTTATCCTATAGCACTTGTTTCTTTTACAGAGTACAACCACATATATATGTAGATATATATGTCATAAGCCGAATATTTATACGTACACTATATTTGTGTTGTTTACGTTTTATGTTTCGTAAACTGTGACATAAATACAGTGCATCCCGCCTAAGAAGTTCCCCTCTAAGAAGTTTTCCCGCCTAGGAAGTTCACATTTTGCAGTCCCTTGAACATTACCATATACTTACATGCAATTACAACCCATTTATAAAGTTTAAATTTAACAGTCACTTTCACTCATTTCCCCTGTAAGAAGTTCGCCGAAAAGTGTGCTGGTCCCGTAAGTATTATTTATTTTCCTTGGTCCCGCCAAATTTCTAAAATACACACAAGGTTAATCTGGAAGAATAATAACCCAAAAATACAAGATAAGTGTTCTCGAAGCAATGTGTTTTATTTCTTCATCATGGAAGGCAATCGAGTCAAGCACCATTGCAAATTGCTTCCAAAAAGCAGGGTTTGGTGATTCTGTGGATGACACTGATGAATCAGCATAAAGCAGCTCTGTGTGTGCTGAAGCTTGGACATTTTTGCAACAGAAGCTCAACTTTACCAACAAATTTGAGGAGTATGTTGTATGTAACATCTGGCGATTCCTTGCTTTTGTGTGAGCCACAGTCAATCTGTGATTTGTGCAAGGAACATGAGGTGCAAGGAGAGGAACCTGAAGAGCAAGGAAAGGAAAATGAAGAAGATGAAGGGGAAGAAGAGGATGTTCCCTAGAAACCACCAACACACACAGAAGCCCTAGGGTACATTGAACATTTGAAACATGACGTTGAATCAACAGAAAATGTGCCCAGCGATCTATAGAAAAACTTGTGGAGTCTAGAAAGTTACATCATGGCTCAGTCTGAGAAGTACTTGAAGCAGACCCCTCCATGATTGTTTTAAGAGGAGGTAGACTAATTTCTTTAAAACTAATATTGCAGTGGTAAGACTCAATGTAATACATTAAACAGTATGATGGTTTAGTGAAAAACAATAATATGGTGGTTTGCAGAAAAACATTCAACAACACGATGGGGTATGTTATTGTTTCGTCTTTATAAAAATTATTATCCTTTTGCGTTTTATATTAACATTATTTATATATTTTTGTAGGCTTATTTTCTTTCTTAACCTACATTATTCTGAATATTAAAACATGACTGCCATTGATGGTTAGGTAATGGGAGCTACCAAACACGATTCTGAACCAAATTTTCCATTCTGATGAACAACGGTTTTGTATTTCACCTGTAAGAAGTTTTCCCTTGTAAGAAGTTTTTTTCTGCCACTCCCCTGAAAAACTTCTTAGCAGGGATGCACTGTAAATTTAGCTCACAGTTTTAAAGTGTTACTCCTAACGGAAAAATTCTGGAGGGTAACATATCCTACTTAACTGTTAAGTTTTATTGTACTATGTACATTTTTGTCAAGAAACGTGTCTGATTTAATACTGTGTAAATAATAATAATAAGTATAATATGATATTGTGCTGGTCTATCATGTTTTATAAATTTTTTCGTATAATTCTTTTCATTTGCATTTCGGTATTGTTAACATGGACAGTCAAATGCAACTAAAGAGGACTTTCAACAAATCAATCAATTTACAAATTTGTGTAAAGGAAAGTATTTTAATTAATTGCTGGACTAAAGTAATATATTTTACACTCCTTCACCACCTCTAAAAATAACGTAAAAATTATATGGTTATCGTAGTCTGCTTGGGTAGCACAAGTTAACATGGTATCACGTTTAATGCACTGTACTGGAATTTCTCAGGAAATGTGGGAAATGTACTGGAAACTAAAATACCACTTTTGCTGGACATCCTGTAAATATACGTTAACAGTTCAACTGCAGTGCTTGTATTGTAGTGCTAGGTAAATGGAATTCACACTATATTCACAAATTTTACATTTTTCTTTCCAGAATTAAAAAATGATTCAATAAGGCGACGACTGATAACCCACATTAATAACTACAATTAATTTTCACCAGTCTGTAAATACTGTATTAATTGTATTCTTTTTAAGGAGCTTTACAGGTTCATCAGGTTTTATTTACTGCATTAAAATTTGTGATTTTTACATCACGTGAAAGTGTAAACACTACAGTATTTAATAAGCTATGCAGTTTTAGGAATAGAATGTGCATAATTTTGTAAATCTGCAGTGGTTTGTTAGAACTTCAGTATGCATCTCTGTGTGTAGATATTTAAACTGAGGTCTGTTGTAGTTAGGTATTTGTTTGCTCTATTTTGAGAGATCAGTGTATAGTAGAATATGTATTGTTATAATTTTATGGGACTGAAGCTGTGTGAACAGTCGATTGAGAAATGAATAATGTGCGTGTGATACTGTTTTTTTCAGGAGTTAAACAAGTGCAAGACAGAGCTACAATACTGGCGCTCTAAATCACCGGCAGTGTCTCCCGTTTGCACAACTTGCGGCAATGTAATAACATTTCCGTCAGAGGATTTGCAGGCACTAGCCAATCAGGGTGTTGTTCCAGAAGGCCTTGAGCTAGGGGCTGAGCTATTGGACTTTAAGTCCATTGCTAGCACCAGCAATGAACCTGAGGATGACTACTGTCTTGGGGACCATGATGAAGCCAATAAGGTAGAAGAAAGTACAATCAAACCTGCAGTACATATACCTGGGAAGCATTGTCTTGGTGTTATTGCTGCCAAGAGGAAGATAGTAGATGATGTTTCGAACCACGATCAAACTGTCAGTCTTGGTGAAGCCAAGAAGCTGAGAAGAATTCACAAAAGCCGTAGCAAAAGAATGAAAATGTAAATGCTCTCGTTGATATTGGGTCGGAAATCAACAGACCTTTAGTAAACCAATTTTTTAAAAGAATAAAGAACATTTGAAGATGCTATCAATTTACATACCTTATTAGATTTGATACGAACATTGCGTTTAAGTTATGTTTAGCTCTTAATTTTCAGTGATATTAACTGAATGTTTTGTAACAGAAAGCTAGGATTTGTTCTATTTCAGAGCATAATTTTTAAAAGCGGCATGTGTTTATTACGAATGACCCTGTAATGTTGTGTCATGTTAGGTTAATCATATGCACTTGGGTCTGTTGTACAAAAAAGTGTGTTAGCATAATTTTTAATTGGAAGGTCGTCCTGAAAGTACAGTGTTTTAAAAATATTTCTTGTACTATTTTTTTGTTGCTCACTTTTTAGGGAGAGTAAATGTAATACTGTTTTGGTGTTGTTGTAATTAAGAATTTTTCAGATCTAATCGTTCCACAGTAAAATATTTTTTTAGTGGTAATAAAATGCAATTAAAACATGGATCAGATTACGAATTGTGTATATGGTAGTTGCCACCTAATATTTAATTTGCAAATGAAATTCTTTTGAAATTTGCATTGTGTGCAGATGTTTGTAAATAATAATAAAAAGCCTTAATATTTGTAGTGAATTTATTTTGAAAATAACATGTATTGGAAAAATAAAACCAAATATTTATTTCTGTGTAATTAAAAATGTGTTTATCTTTTCATTGTGGTTTGTTGGCTGTAAAACTTACACTCTGTGAAGATGATGATTACATCCATCAACCTTGCACAGTAACGGAGTTGCCTGTATTGGTCATTTACTGTGCAGCAGTGAATATTTACTGTTGTGTTGACACAGTACATACAGTTTTCAAGGGTACTTCCGTTTTTTAAAAGAAAATGGCTATAACGTGGGAGGCTGTTATACGAGTTAAAAATAATTTGGGTAACCGTATTTTTTTGTCTTAATGCTCGAGGTGTGATGTTATTACATACGAGCTTCTTCTTCTTTGGTGTGTGTTATACATGAATATTTAAACTTATTATTTCTGGTGTTCAGAATCAGGGTGGGTGTTATACTCACTTAAATATGGTGTTAAACTTGATGCAGCCTTGCCTGTTGCCCAAGATTATTTTACACGCTTATCAGTAGAGATACATGCTGTTGTCACCTATGCCAATGCATTTCTCTACTGTATGATGGTCAATCGACGTCTATGAATGAGCTCTGTCACTACTGGTATGTGTTCACAATGTGCAAAGTAGAGACTAAAGATGTTTTATTGGGTGCTTCCACTCCATCTGGCCCTAAAATTAGGGTCCAGTCACTTCTCATGGGCTCTGGCTTTTGCCAGCACTTGTCATTGCTATGCTGCCTTTTGTTGAGCCAGCCAACCAAATCTGGCTCGTTGAACCTCAGTAAATGTTAGGGTATCCCGTACTCAAGATTGTAGTGAGTGAAGGTACTTGTTGAGACATGCCATTTGCGTGACAGTGTGGTTGTGGTGGTTGTTGATCAAGGCAGCTTGACCCATGGTGGTATTACGTAGATTGAACAGTTGCCTGTTTTCCTTGGTCTTAGGTGTGTACTCTCTCCAGCTAGTTGACTCTCAAACAAGTGGTGACTAAATGGGGCTCATTGTCGCTGAACGCTCTTGTCAGCTGTTGACAGTTATGCATGGCAGGCATGGTGAGCGCCAGGGTAGGGAAGTATTTCAGTGCACAATCCCTCTTTCACTGCACGAGGAATGTAAGCAGTTGACTTGCATCAGTGTGAATGTTACATGAAGACAACCTTCCAGAAAGGTTTAGGATTACAGAAATCTAACAGTGAATATTGACCCAAAATACAGTAATATTTTTCAGTTTAATGACTCTCAAGTGACAGAAATACTACTGGAGTTCTCACATTTTAATCTATAAACTGAGTGATGAATGTAAGTGTGAAATTTTAGATGAGACCAGAAAATGTTGATGGCAAGTGAAATACTGTAATTACTTAACTTGGGGATATTTTATCTTCCTTAAAGAATATTGAGATACAGTAGTACCTATGTTTGAAGTGAAATGAGAAAAATATTTGCTTTGCTGTTTTATTTTTTTTTTCTTTTCAATAGTTTATTTTTCCAAACAACTTTATGCTGCCACCTTTATAGGTAGAAGTAGAGAGAATACCTGTGGAGCGCTGCACCTGACAGCACAGTACTGTATACAGAGTTAAAGACCATTATCATAACTATAAAGTTTGTCAAACACGTACAGTTTAAATTGCACATGAAAGATTGTTTATAATTTGTTACACTGCAAAAAAAACCTTGAATTAAATTTTAAACATGTTTAAAAAAATTCTTTGTTTTCGTCCAAATAAATTTCAGTATTTTCTATGCTTTACGAACACTTTTCAACAAAAAACTTGCTTGAAGTTTGTGTGGTACACTAATGTCTACGCCTGTAGGTGGGAAAATATTTTTAAAAAATTCGTCAGACTCTTAGTTTACGAGTAAATTTACTTAAATCACCGAAAAACCTCAGAAGTGGAAATGTGGGGTAAGGTTGTTCGTAGAAACAGACTGCATAACGTGAATAAATTACTAAAACTGAGCAGAAAATACTCTTTGGTAAAAAGTCATCAGCCCCTTAGTTTACGAGATAGATCCACAATGCCTGTGAGAGGGAATGAAGGGTAGGTTGTCCGCACTGCCATGTCATTGACAGAGGAGCACTATGACAAATGACTTGTGGCCTAAGGTACAGAATTAAGTGATGTTCGATTCATTACAGAAGAAAGTCAAAGTCATTTGGTAACAATACCAATGTAACCAAAAAAATTAATCTTCACACTAACACTTGTGTCAACAGTGGAAAAAACACATTTCTGTCTGTCTTCCGCACTGGATGTGTCCCATGCTAAACTGCTCACAACAGGGGCTCAATGTGATGACCAGCAACATTGTTGTACATTCTGTACCGATGAATCATGTTCCGGTACACACGTTCCATTACACTAGTTCTTCAGTAGCCACCGCCGTGGGCGGTTCGGCTTTTTGTATCCTGGGTCGGGATTTCAGCACACGTTATTTTTTGTACTGTTTTTTAATCTTGTAGAATTTTCGTGTTGTCTTGATTATTGTGTACTTTTGAATTCTGCTGTTTTAGATTCTTGATTATTATTGTTGGCCGAGGGAGTATTTAGCCGCTGGCCATTAAATTCATAAAAAAAAAGAAGTTCCACACACCAGGTCTCCCGTTAAGGCCTTGTTACGGAGTTTTACAGTGATTTCGAAAATATATTTTTTTGCTACCTAATACTCATATCAAAATTTCGCTGCACAGTTTTGACACATATATTATAATTTGTAGCTGAATTTTTTGTAGAATTATACTGAACGGTTTTTTTAGATTTCATTACCCAAAGTACCTACCACGTTTTTTGTCGTGAAAATAAGCAAAAATGAAGTAAATTATTTTTTTGCTGGCAAATGGTACATTATTTTAAAAAATGCGTTCACAGTATTGTGCATCGTGTGATTGCACATTGACTCAAATTTTTTCAAAACTTTTGATTTAAAAATATTTGAGTTATTGGCACCAGTCTGAAAAAAACTCGGGAACAAGCCCTTAAGCTCTTGTACAGCAACCATAAACGTGCCACCAGTTCTAACTCGGTTCTACAGGAGTCTCGTACACAGTCTTCATATGACCCCACCGGAATAGTCCAATGGCGTTAAGCCCAGCGATCGTGGGTACCATGCAATAGGACCACCCCAGCCTATCCATCTCTGCCCGAATCGTCGGTTAAAGCGTTCCCGGACATAATGTACAAAGTGTGGCATTGCACTGAAACCACAGTTCTTGACGTACATTCAATGGCACGTCATCCAAGTACAGGAGCAGTACGTCCTGTAGGAAGATCAAACAAGCGTCACCCATCAACTGGTTGAAAGAAAGTACGATCCAATCACTTGACCGTGTAGAATGCCTGCCCACACGTTGATTGAAAATCTGTGTTGGAATTCCCTGACATCCGTCATATGCGGATTTTCACCTGCCCAGACATGGCTGTTTCGAGAATTGAGATCAGTGGGGCCCATCAATACAGCGGTGCAGAATCCACGTGCAGAAGTTAACCCGTGGTATACAAAATTGGCTGGTTACTACGCCTGTATCCTTTGGGAGTGGTAAGGATGTAATTGTATTGTTGCTTATGCAGAACCTCCCACACTACGCTGTTAGAAACATCCAATATATGCGCAATTGTTCGCATACTTGTTGACGGGCCCGCTCAACGTAGTGCAGTACCGTCTCTTTAATTTCGAGGGTGCCGAGTCTCTCTGAAGCACCATAGTCTCTCCTCTCAATAGTAAAGGTACCTCGTTCTTGGAGCCGTCGCACAATTCTTTCAAAAAGGGTATGCGATGGAGTCGTGTGTTGTGGATATCGCTCTGATATAACGGACGAGCTGCTCTTCCATTCCATTCCGCTGCACCCACCGTACACCAACACCATGTCTGTGTATTCTGCAAATGTGTACTGAACCATATTGATAAGAGACACATGAGCACGTGAATGGGACCTAAGCATTAACACCTTGTCAAAAACAATATTAAAATTTAAATTTCCGGGCCAGATATCAAACCATATTTTTCGTTGAAAAAAAAAAAAAGCGGTGTTACAAATTAAGTCGTGGTATTTTTTTTCTCGATAGAATGCTGCTAACGATTTTTAAAGGATGTATCGTCAACAGTGTACCGAGTTTTGTCATTACCTACCTGTTAGCAAATATCTGGAGCTTGAATATGAATCATATCTATTTGACAGCCTTCTTTGAAACTATTTGTTTATTCTGATTTGAACTCTATATGGTGTTTTTCAATTAAACCGAGATTGCGGTTTCGTGTTTATGACGGCCTGATATAGAAAAGCCCAAACTTATCACTGCTGATTTTGCAAATGAACAAAAAACTGGCTTCTTTTGTGCTATAATTATGTTGTAAAGAAATATTTCTCCAAGGAGAAGAAGCGAAATTCGTAATCTGTAACGGTGAGCCCGTCTCACTCAGACGTATGCCGCTCAATTTGTGCTACCACAAACACAAAGTGCTGCTAGCCTGTATCACACTGGCGCGCACAACACGCCCGTCAGAGCCAATTGTCCTTATTCTCCCCCACTGCACATAAACTGGTAACACACTAAAATTAGGACGGGGCATCTAACCACTAATAATTTACTTAACAAAGATTCAAAGCAATTACCTTTATTGTGAAAATTACAAATTGACAGATACAAATACGTTGGATGAACACAATGCGGTATTAATCATATTAAATACAATGATCGGTAGCTGAGTCGAATGGCACAGAGTTAAACAAAACAAAAGGTAACGTTCCCCTCGCGGCCGAAATGGCACCAAACGTGAGTGAAATTAACCAGAAATTGAATGCAAGACAGAAATCATTAAACAAACTAAAGCGAATGTAACAAACTTACCAAGAACTGACGGAAGTACCGTAGGTCCCATGCCGGCCACGAGAAGAGCGGACCAACCTCATAAGACGGAGCATGGGCGACGACCGACGAACTGCCCCGAGCCAGCTCACTCCACCTGGCAGATGGCCGAGAAGAGGGGAGGCACGAGAACAGCCTAAGACGGCCGAAGGTTCACGAAGTTCAAGTCTGGCGAGCAAGATGAAGGGGTAGAGGGGGTACATCACATGTCCACGGGAGCACTCACTCACGGCGCGCGGCTTTTAAACAAAGATATCTGGACGAAACACAGCAAGTCTATATCGCCTTGTAGAAATATATATATCTTCTGACAGAAACGTGTAGAGCTGGACGCATTGTCCAGTTCAACTCCCCCGCTGTTTATTGAGCTATCAGCCTTACAGGCTTCAAGCCATGCCGACAGTCTAGATGATAGCGGCACAAACCGACTGGGGGGCCATCCTGCCCCTAACTCCAGGGAGCGATACCGATGATCCGGGAAAGGCCCTCCGGGTGCGCGCTGCCGGGGAGGCTCCCGAATCGCAGGACCCCTTCCGCTCCAACCAGGCAAGACGTTGGAGAAATCAGCTGTCATGTGCCACAGGAAAGGGAAGGAATGCTCGAACAGCCGACAGCACATGTAACATTTTGAGAAAAAACTGATAATTCCAAGGTATACCACCTACCAGCAACGTACAAAAAATAACGTCAGATTACATACACCAACTAACAATAAATGCCTTTAGTATACACACATTACACCTGTATAATTTGCTTATTAGCACCACTTTGTATCATCTTACATGTACATAACACAACCAACATATGTATTAAAATATATCCTCTCGTATAGAGGTGATGAAAGTATACATGACATCACAAGAATTCCTTAATGCACATGAGATCACACAATAAGAGTATTAATATCACTCACTTATATATGACACTCAAATCAAAAGCATAACACATCAACCCTATATAGGCCTTATACTATCCCTCCCCCCCCCCACCCGTGGGGCCTTGCTAGCAAGGTACTAC
Organism: Medauroidea extradentata; assembly: GCA_003012365.1. NCBI lineage: Eukaryota > Metazoa > Arthropoda > Insecta > Phasmatodea > Phasmatidae > Medauroidea > Medauroidea extradentata. The sequence goes on from PNEQ01112451.1 coordinate 17,447, forward strand.
CAAAAATCTACACATAACGAACAACACCAACACATAACCACATGACCGGCCGATATTACAACACACGCAAACACTAAACAATCGCCAACTCCGGAACACAAACCACAATGTTACTCATCCAAACCCAGCCCCTTGACAGACCCCAAAGCTAACTACTGACAACGGGAGTAGGAACGGGTTCGCTGAACGTAGATCCATGACACTCTCTTTGCAGATCTAGACGAGTGGAAGGGCCGACATCTTCACGTGCCGACCGACAGGCTGCGACAGAACTTATAAAAGGCAATTAATCACTGTCGTCCTCTTCCCTCACAGCATGTTTCAAATGAGACACATGAGCCTTACGGACTATCCGTCCGGAAAATGGATCAACGAGCAGTACAGTATTTGGCCCCAGAAGTTTAATTACGTCAAACGGTCCGGCGAAACGCAACGAGAGTTTACTCCCCCGATGGTCAACACGAGAGGGAAGGGTAAATGATCTGCAGTACACAGACTGCCGACCTGGAAATCGGAGGCTACCCTGCCGGCGTTATAGCGCACCCGCAAGCGACTGCGCTCATCATACAGACGTTCTAAGACATTTGCGGCCAACAATTCTCGGGCTGCATCAGACAAGGGGGCGGCCGGACTGGGAACGCCCCACACGTTAAGCAACGGATGAAGGACATCTCGCCCCAAGACAATTCTGGCTGACGACTGCCCCGTGATACCATGAACGGCCGAGTTGAAACCTAAGTTAACCAAATCGAGGTCCTCATCCCAATGAGCCTGCTGCGCGTGATACAGCGCCGAGAGAGTACACTTCAGGTTCCGATTGAACCGCTCAACCCTGTTTCCGCACGGAAAATACTGGCTCGAGGTGAACCGGGACATACCCCACCTGAAGCACATATCCCGAAACTCCACCGACATGAAATAGGCGGCGTTGTCGGTGACCAGGGTAACCGGCGGCCCAAACACAGACCACACACGATCCGACAATGCTCGTACGATCTCACGGCTCTTAACTGACCTCAAACCGATGAGAACAACGAAACTGGAAAACACATCCAACAAGATCAACATACACATGTTTCCCTTAGTAGACCAGATCAAGGGTCCAAACACGTCACAATGGATGACTTCCCAACAGTAAGACACCTGATCGACGGTGTACAACCCGACCTTCGAATTCTGCATGGGCTTAGCACGCATACACAGATCGCACTTGCGCATATTCTCTAACATCCTTAGCCACTGTAGGCCAGTAGAAACGGCCGCACAATTTCTTCAATGTGCCTTGCCGGCCCAAATGTCCCCCAAAGGGGGAGTCGTGAAAATACACCAAAAGTTCAGCCCGACATCGTTCGGGGACAAACAAACGCTTCACCCGCCATCGACGACCTACATGATGTATCAGATCGTCAATGATGACATACGGCACATCCTCACCGCGTCGAATGTCTCGGACAAGTCTTTGACAATCCGGATCCTCGGCCTGCGCATCGCGTAAACGCACGTAGAAACCTTCACTGGTGGTAAAGGCCACACTCAGCATACCTGAGGACGACGGGCCCGAAGGCTCAACTTCATAATCGTCCGGATCGAACATTCGAGACTATGCTTCTGCAGCTGAGTTGCTCGAACCGGGCACATGCTGAATAGTGCATCGAAACCTCATTAATCGAAAAGCCCATCTCCCTAACTTACCGAAATCGTTTGAGTGACTCAGCAACCACGAAACCGCCTGGTTATCTGTGCACAAGTCAAACTCAACATCACTAAGTAAGGTATCAAATTTTGCGGTTCCCCACACGCACGCCAAAGCCTTTTCAAAGGAGCTGAGATGTCGCTCACCATCGGATAGCGTGCGACTCGCGAAGCCAACAGGGCACATCATCCCATTCCTCCATTGACTCAGCAAGGCGCCTATGGCTAAACTAGAGGCGTCCATGTGCAAAACGAAGCGCAGATCGAAGTCGGCCATGTACAGGGCAGGGGCATTTGCTAAGGTACCCTTTAGCTTTTCAAAGCTCGCCTGCTGTTCGTCTCCCCAAACAAAATCAGCATGTTTGCGCTTCAAAAGGTTTAGAGGCGCAGCTAATTCAGAAAAATGAGGGATAAAACGGGAATAGTAACCCAACAGACCCAAGAACCGTGACACACCACGCACGCTCTTCGGCCGGGGAAAATAAACTACCGGGCGAACACGCTCCGGATCCATTAACAATTTCCCTTCCGAAACAATGTACCCCAAAAAATGTACCGACGATGCGGCCCAGGTGACCTTGGCTGGATTAACAGTTAGTCCAGCCCCGCGCAAACGATCAAGCACTAGGCGCAAGTGACCCAAGTGCTCAGTCAAGTTGGAACTATAGACTATAATATCGTCTATATAATTATAGATGCACTGGAACTTCAAATCCGCGAGGACATGATCTAGGACCTTAGACAATGCCTGCGTCCCGAACTTTGCTCCTATAGGGATACGATTGAATTCAAACTGCGCCCACGGGGTACGGAATGCCGTATATTTCCGGCAGTCTGGGTGCAAAAGACATTGGTGGAAGCTGGAGTTCAAATCTATCACAGAATACACACAAGCTTTCCCCAAATGCTGCAAGGCGGCGTCTACAGTCGGAGCAAGGAAAGGGATCCATGAAGAAGATCTTGGCATTTACTTTAGACATATCCGTCACAATCCGGTAACCTCCGCCCTTCTTCTCTACCAAAAACGCCGGACTAGCGTAGTCCGAAGTTGAAGGTGATATTACTCCTTCGCGCAACATCTTGTCAACGATGTCTCGCATAATTGCCAACTTAGGGGGGCTGTACGTGTAAAATGGGACACGAACCGGAACATCATCCACCACAGAAAATTTATACGGCAGGACGTCACACTGACTCATACGTGTCGTTATCACGTCGGAGTACTCGTGCAAGACGCGATCTAGGTCGTCATTTTGCGCAGAACTTACTATCGCTAACGATTATCTATCTAACGGAAGGTATTACAATAATTTATCTTTATTAGGATTTAAGTATTGCTCAGGTTGCAGGTACAGGTTCGATTCTCGGATGAGGAAAATATCTTTTACTATTTTTGTTATTTCTTTAAGTTCTTTAGAACTTTGCAATAATTATAAAATACTAGAAGAAACGTTTTCAGCGTTTTTGAAATATTGTCATAGTTCAATGACTTTTAGAATACAGTTTTTACTAAGCAGGAATATGATCTCTATATTGACGAGACGTATCGCTACAGAGCGTACAAAACAAACGATTGAAATGTGTTTTTTAAATGTACTCAACTATTATGTAAACAGTTTTGTCGTGGATTGTACAAAAGTATGACATTCATTTTTTTTTTTTGACGGGCGTTGACTTGAGCATTAATAAAATAGTATCGTGCTACAAAATCACTAACAAACTAAACATATATTTAACTTTGTAATTTTGCGAATCGTTCTGAAACGTTTATTGCCTCATTCGGTTTTTTTCCTTGTAAATAAAATCTAAATTTGAAAGTTCCAAAATAAAACCCCGATTCAATTGAACAACGTTGCTGTGTAAAATATTTTTTATTTAATTTTGAGAGCATTTTGTTTGTTCGGGAAATTCTAGGCACTAATAATTCGTAACAAGTGGAATTAGGCCGCCTTCCGTTATTCACTGATTTCACTGATATCACTGACAGTTCGCCAGTGTCCGTGAACAATAAGGGAACACCATCAGTAATCAGCAAAATATTTTCACTGTCAGTAAATAGATAATATCGGAACATTAAAATCAGTAAACATTACTGCAATGTACGTTGCCTAGCAACCACATCTCTGGCATATCTGTGAT
>PNEQ01112452.1:0-12768 GCA_003012365.1 Medauroidea extradentata
GAGAGACTATTAATTAATGTTATTATTGATTGGTCGTCAATACTCCCAATCAAGGTGGGAGTATGTTATGAACAGCAGTATTACTCCATGGATAGCATGTTATCCATGGTAGTCTTCTTGTTGATTTTGAAAAACAAGAAATTGAAAATGAACAGAAAATAGCGAGTTTTATTTAATTGATTTCTAGAATAAGTTGTAAGGTGATTCTAGCTTACAATATATATTATTTAATTATACAAGAGAAGTTATAAGAAGGAAATGATTGGTAATCGTTTTCCGTTCTTAACACATGTTTCATCAGCCATTGATGTCACTGTAGGGGCCGTATAAAAGCCTCGAGACTGCGCAATATGAGTCAGTCAGGAAATCATAGTCTGGAAGTGATATTTGTGAAGAGTCTTGACGAGTCAGTCATAGTCTTTCTGTGAGTCTTGAAGAGTCGGTGAGTCAGTCTGAAGTCTGAAGAGGATCAGTATGAGTTTGTAGTCAGCGAGTATAAAGTGAGAACCAACAGTGGTGTGAGGCAGGGTCCTTAGGGGCGGCGTTGCCACTGGGGCGGCGATGGACGTTGTGAGAAGTGACGGACCAAGAGGAGACACTGACAGCAGCGCAGAGATGAGGACCTAGCGCCTTGAGGGCTGTATCATGACGGCGTCGAGGCTGACGTAACATCGGTGGAACTGACAAGGTGTGGCATCACAAGGATGGCAACACGGCGGCAATGGTTGATGTCGAGGCTGAGTAACATCAGCGCCCTGCAGAAGGGACAAACAACACTAAGGTGTTGTGTCGACGCAACTGAGCTGACGAGGTGTGATGTCTCGAGGATGGCAACATGGCGGTGGTGGTCGGTGTCGAGGCTGTGTGATGCCAGCGGGCTGCAGGAAGGACGAACAACACTTGTGGTGTTGTGTCGAGGAGGGCAGTTACTGGCTACTTGAGGTGACTGTCTACCAGGTGATTCAAAAGAAATTGCTTCGAGAGTTCACTATTGGTCCTGCTCGGAGGAGGTGCTAAGCTTCTGCAGAGAGGCTGGTGAGGACATCTTGGTGATGTCAGGAAGATGTCTTGGTGACGTCGGAGTCTACTGCGAGGCTACAGGCACATACTTTCGGAGCAGTATTGGGTGAGACAAGAGGACTTCTGCTGCAGGTCGACAGGTGAAGAAGGAGGTGCGCGACGGGAGTCGAACCGAAGACCTCAAGAGTGAAGACAGTGGTGCACTCTGGATGCTGCACAGTACATGGTGAGCCATCCTCCCTTAGGACTGTTAAGGTTGTACATTGTCATTATTAGAGAGACTGTTGATTGGATATAGTATGACTGAATTATTATTGTGATTTGTAGTCTTTAACTGTTTAATGGTAAATATTCTTGTGCTTTAACTGTCAATGTTAATTAACGTTCTGTGGCACATTACTAATTGTGTGCATAACAATTCTCCGTTCACTCTTAGTTGAGTTTTAGGATAAACAAAGCAAATTATAAACAAACATGTTCATTGACTGCCGACCACCGTGCACTGTGATCTTGCATAAGAAATAGATCTTTGTTATCTGTCGTGTACATATAAATTTACCACTCCATCACTTAATAAGAGAGTTTTATTAACAAATATCTAAAATATACAGACGTTGCAAACACAATCTACGACGCTATATGTTTATTAGTATAATTATGGTTAGCGGACGACACATCCGTACAGTTAATTCACGAGTCATTTAACGACTGACGCACTGTTAAACGAACAAGTTTCTTGGTACACTTGTCGGTACCTATTTAGAGATGTCCGATACTCTGAAAATACCAAAAGTTTAGTTCAGTAATAATTACCACAGTAAAAATAAGTCAGAAATATCACAATCAGATATGTTTTATTTTTTCAAAGTATTTTTGGACATTAACGCGTCAATGTTGTGGTTACTGCAAATGTTTTTTTTTTTCGTTCGTCCATTTTCCGTTCCAGTTCGTCCGAACCGCGGCTGCGTGGTCCGAACCAAAGTTCCTTGTTCTAATTTATTCCATCCTCATGTCGGTTTATATTTACGTTGCTTGCGGATTAGGTTATATGATGCTGGACGTGAACAGTGAAAATGTCTTGCATGGTTTTCGAAACGTGGATATATGTCTTCATTACTAAACAAACTGTGGTGATGTTTATAAGGCAAGAATAAAAAACTCGCATAACATTCTTTACAAAAAAAAAATATGTGTCATAAAATATCGACAGATTGTTTGGTGATTTATAAAATGTCATTTTTCCAAACCGAAGTACAAAATAATCCAGGACTACTTTACAGTAAGTTAAATCACTCATTTCGTTGACAACTTTTTTCTGCATGCAGTACCAAATTTTAGTTAAGTTAGTACCAGAATATTTGAATACGATCGTTAGTCACAGCATGATAATTACATTTAAATTTTGAAACGTACTGTAATTGCACATGTCAATATTTTTATGAAGTTTTTACATAATTTTTGTTTATGTATGTTGACAACATGTATGAAATTTTCACACAATATTGTTTTAATATATAGCGTATTATTGTTATCGATGATACCGACTGTACATAGTTTTGTCGGTTGGAAATAGTATGTCGGTGCGCTGCAAAAATTGAGCCAATTAAAATCTAGCAAAGTGCAATGATATTACATTATTTGTTTATTTCAGAACTCAACTTAGAGTGAATGGAGAATAATGGTGTTGTGAGAGTTATAGTTGATTACTATTTTGTGTATTTTGTAACTTTGTGAGCTATTAAATCAAGTACTTAATTGTCATAGGCATAGCCCGATATACATTAAATGTACATATTGAAGGGATAATTTGTGTAAAAATCATTAAAAACTGTCCATTAGAATTAAGTATCAGATGTTCTTAGTATTAAGCGGTGGCAATCACGGCAATTAAACAGGCTAGAATTGTAGTACAAAGTTGGTTCAAGTTTTGTTGTACTCTGTGTAAATAGTATTATGTGATAGGGATGATAGTAGGATGATTAGGGAGAGTTAACGTATATTTTATATGTTGGACTGTGGAGATGATGAGATGAAAGCCAGGGTAGTCGCCCACACATCTGTAAGTACTCTGGGCTGTGTAGCCATCAACAGTGACGAAGTGCCGGTCGACCCCTCCTGCTGCCTGCCCGAGGCCACCAGGGGGTGGGGGCGAGGAAAGGCAAGCTAACGGCCAAGTCGCCCAACTGTTTGATTTAAATTCCAAGTAATTATATGTGTTTTGTCATAAGTATAGGTAATTATAAGAAATAATGATGTAGAAAATACAGAAATGTAAACTGTGATTTTATGGGAATAAAATCACCACAAAAGATGGTCGTAACCGCCCGAATTCAGAGCAATACCGGAAGGCCTGGGATTTGAAACAAAACTCCTGATTAGCTGGGGGGAGCCACGTCTGAAATCGCTGCTTGGCGTGCGTGCTGGCAGCAGTGCCGGAGAGACTAATCTAGGACTCAGCCGCGGACGGATGCGTGTGTCCGTGTCCCGCAGGTCCGCGTCTCGGTAGGCCACCAGGGGTGCATTACCAAGAGCCTTTATTACGAGTTTAATTACATTTAATTGTCGGGCAAAGGCGATTAGACATCCACCGATTTAATCGCAATTCGCAGGCCAAGAAGCTGGCACAGTGGCCTGAGTGCGGTGCGGGAGGTCGTTGTCGATTCCTGCCGCGAATAAGGGCGTTTACGACAGTGTGGAGTGGGTTGCCGTATAAAGAAATATCACTCGTTTCACTTGGTAGTTTGAACCTATATAGATTCTCGCAAAATAAGTGTCGAGTGATTGGTCACTTACTGACATTGATTGACTTGTGATCTTGAGTAAATCAAACCCGCTGGGCTAGTCGAGACAAATCCTGGCACGGGATGGATTTAATCAAAGCCTACATTGATTAATTAACTAATTAAAATAAAGTAACTCTGCTCTTGAAACATGGGGAAGGTTACATAATTTAACTCTTTTATTTCTAATTATAAGGCCTCTATCCTAAAAGAACTCATTGGAATTGCCCACATTTAAGTTTTTGTCTTTAACTTGTAACAGTATGTTACATAGCATACTGTCTTTGAGAGCATAAGCCATTGAACAGTTTCATTTGCTACTCAACTACATACTGTTTGTAGTTAGTATTTGTCCTCGAATTTTATGACTGTACAATATAAATTGTAAAGACTTTTGATATAAGAAAAATGTATTACTTGATAACTGTACCGAATAAACTAAACAGGAAGCGCACAAAACATGCAGGAAATCTCACCTGTAGATGGCAAAGATAGAGCCGATGGACACCAAACAATCTATGTTCGAAGAACCATCCAGCGGATCAAAACATACTATATATTTTCCTTGTTTGTCTGCATCCACCTGCAAAACAGTTCAAACAACCAAGGTACACAGCAGAATAAGACAATTGTTTATAATTTAAAACATGTTTCCCAGTGACTGAACGTATTTATTCCTTCTCTGTCACATATGTTATCACAACCAAACAAGTACTGAACATCTAACAGCCTCACTCGGTTTCTTCCTTCAGCACATTTCTACTCTTCTTCCACTCATCAATACAAACACTGCTATAACCATATATGTACTATCAAACTAGTTTAACATTATGTACACTCACAACATAAATATACCGCTACTCTAATAGCCCTACTTCACTTCTGATAGTCGGTAAATATCTGCACAGTTCAGGCCCGTACATGTATTCAAATCAGATTCACTTACCAAAAATTCAGATTTTTAATAATGATTTATGTTTATGATTTTCATCTTCTATTGCTGCGAAGCCAAATTAAAATCATTGTATGCTAAGGTATTGTGAATATTTAGCAATGTAACTTCATTGATGTCTATATATGAATGGTTATCTGCCACATAGTCGTCATTCTTTTACGCTTCAAATCCCTCACTGCTGTACTGTACATAATTACGTACTAGTCTTACTCCAGACAGCAGCAACTTTGAAATAGATTCACTACAGTCACATTGTATTAACCAGTCATCATCCATGTTTGAATGTTTGAATCCGTATCACCACATGGAAACTGCACAACACAGTAGTTCTCAAGTTCAAAGGATAATTACGACTAAATTGTTCAATTCTAACAGAATTTATTTAAAATATTAATTAAATGAAACCAAGTAGTGAGCAATGTTGAAAGATATCTGGACACACACTAGCCTACACAACCCTTGCACCAAGCAACTAAACAGTTGCCTGCAATTGTCCACACTGAGCATTGTTACATTTCTCTCTCAACAAAATGAGTGACAAGTAAAATTTACATTATATTCTACACTATTCCCAAACTAAGTTTCACCAGAAGGAAGTTTTTGTGTGATCTCTATCACAGTCTTGGCATATTTCTACCTCAGCAGATATGAAAGAAGTGATAATTTTGGGTAGAAAGAAGTAAAATATTTTGATACATAATACAAGAACCTGAATACTATGGTCTCAGACATGAAATAAAGCATTCCTTAGCTGTACGCATCCTTGACACGCCAACCACAATCACTGTAACAAAGTTAAAAGCGCAACTCACAATCTGTGCCTTGAAGATGTGAATAACGTGACATTTTTGGATATATTATTTCCTTGTAAATGGATGGGCCACAATACACAGAAGCTAACAACGTTCTGCTTCTCGCACACAATCCCTGAGTCCTGAGGTCATCATTAAGTTACTGAGTTAACGTTCAGGCAAGACTTAGCAGAGATACTCTGGCCTACTTGGACGGTGTACCTCTATGACAGTCTCGTTCTCCTCGCTGATGAGCAGACAGGTAGTGAAGGACGACTGTAGCATGTTGATAAACAGCTCGTTGGACAGCACATCCAGTTTCTTCACCTCTTCCCCTTGTACATTGGTGGAGCCAGCAATGCCATACCTGCCAACACAAACATAGCAACTACTACTATTATTGTTCTAACATGTCTGACACACAACTATCTGCACACAGCACAGGGATGGATGGATCAAAAGAGGTTCCGTGGATGTGATCCCCCTACAGCAAACAATACATATACAATGTCAAATGTGAGGAGAGCTCTGAAAAGTAAACTTGGTGAAAGACAATTTCAGATTTCCAAATTACATTAGTTCATTCATAAGAAAAACGTAGACTATTGTTATTTTGTAATTCCCCTCGCCCTTTTATCCTTAAAGCTCACTGCTGGATCCGTGCCTGCCCAGCGCAATATCACACAGTTCGGGTGCATTCCACATTTTACATCAGTATTAAATTATGTGACAATAAGTGTCATTCGTGATGATTCTTTACAGAAATGTTTATGTAAAGAAACAAACTCAGTTTTAAGAGCATAACTACAGGATTGGTAATGTTAGATTGCATACAACACGAAGCGTAATAACTGGATACAACTTTTGCTGGACTTCGTACTGGTAAAGATAACTGATGTCACGTAATTCAACATTTTTCACATAATATAAACTAAATTGCAAACAATAGTACACCAAAGTACTATGTTTATCTGTCTTGGTTTACAATTTGGTTCAACAAAAAATGTTCCCAAAATAATTTTAAAAAAGAAATTTGAATCTCTGGATGTGTATGCTGGACTGGTTGGGATAAAGAAAAACTTATTTAAATGGTGGTAGGTAAATTTATTATTTACTGACCATATTTGATTGTTAAAGCCTTCATTGCTGCATTCAATGCATAAAATCAATATTTTAAAATATGTATTCAAAATCTGATAATAACTATTATATATTACATACCTCTGAATTTTCCAAACTTTCAAATATGCAGTGTTACTTCTATGGAAGATATTTAACACACTTTTGCCATGACAAAAAAATTACACGCAGAATAATAAGAAAATTATGATTATTTTGATACAGTAACCTATTATACCATACTACTTTGACTATCATCTTATGCTATTAAGTCGAACTTCACCTGTGACTATCAACATTTACCAAATTAAAATTCTTAATGCATTAAGAAAATTTTGCCTTTCCTCTAGGCAAGATAAAACTTGCCTGGGTGAGAGATGTATAGGCCAACTGCTACAGAATGTGTACCCGAGTGGCAGATGTGAAAGAACAACAGTGACTGGAATAACTGCGTAGCAACAGGTGTTTTAAACTGGCATCATGGTTTCAGGCAAAGTAGGCAACACATATCTGATACAGTTGACACATCTGTCGGCAGCGTGAACTCTGCTTGGCTAGCGGAGTTATAGCAGCATCTCTCAGAGTCCACACTGAGTGTATCTGACCACTCAGGAGAAGAGGAAAGAGCACTAGAAACCTGAAGTGGAGGAACACAAAGTTGTTGTAATCTGGTCATACGCATCAATAGGTTCTACTATATAAGGTGCGAGTGAGGCGGGAATCAACAAGACGCTACGAGCGACACTGGTCAGTACATGTATTGTGACATCACCGCTAGTCGTAAACTTGCGTACAGTGTTGCAGCAGTAGTGTTTTTACTGTGGGCATGCAAGGACCATACCATTTTATTTACTGAATGCATCACAATAATATAGTTCAATGCAATTGTAGATCTTAATTTCAAACTAATCAGGTACATATATATTGTGAGAAACAACTGAGTTTAAAAACACAATTTTAGCCTAATTTGAGGGCATTAATTGTACAAGTTATAGATTTCAATACAATCACAATTACAGTTAAAATAAGATGGCAAGATACTGGAGCTAGTTAGAATGTAAACAATGTAATAGATTATTACTGTACTGTGTCACACATGCAGCAAGGTAAATTAACATATTTTATTACAACGAGCATTCAATAATACAAGGACAGATAACGAATCACTGCTAGGAGAAGGGGTCAGAACGCTTGTCTCTCACCACTGCTACCTAAGTACGATCCTCAGATTATCGCTTGTGTGGGAATCATATATGACAATGTCGCTGGTCGGCAGACTTTCTCGGAGAACTACTGTTTCCCCCGCCCCATCACTCCATGGCACAACTCAGGGATGGTGGGAGCTTACGTGGGCCTCACATCAAAATGCCACCAACTCTGTGGGTGCTACCCCTCGCCTTCCCTAAGATATTAATATTACTACGATCATCATTATTATTAATGCAAGCAGAACTGTATCTACACCACCATGTGTGTTGTTACACCCTGTGGTAGTCTAAGATCCCGCTATAAAACTACCTTCACCGAGCTGATTAATGGATGAAAAATATTTTATATTCAATTTAATATACCAACAACAAATACATTGAAAGTGGGTTGTCTAAACAATTTCAGTCCAGAATATGATTAATTAACAATTATAGAAAATGTTTTTTTTTTATTTACATTTCAATGGTTTGGTTAATAGACAAATGCCATACCAATTGAGAGTATGAAGCCCATAGAATATGTGAACATTAGGTTGACTATTTTATTCCCGTCACAACTGTTGGGTAGGCAGGTATAAACAGGTAAATTGATACTGGTAACTTGCACTGGTCTGGTTAATGAATTAAAATTAAATGAAAATAAAGATTATTTCATTACGAACACGGTGGTATAGGGAAGTCTGCGAAAAATCAATCCTGAATTCCGGTTGTCGAATTTTAAAAAGTGAAATATTGCCGCGAGTGAATATGTGCGACTGAGAGGTCCCAACGAACCATCCCATGCGATAGAAGAGGATACAACATTGCAGCTGTGTGAAGTTTGTCCATTGAAAGAAAGAGAGTGCACATGCTATTTGTACTTGAAATGAAAGGATAGCGATAGACTCGTACATGCTGTACATCATTTTGGAGTAGCTTAATATTAAAATAGAAAACAGTATGAAAATAGAGGAATGCATTTTTAATTTTTTTTATAAATTAAATATATATGTGTGTGTATATATTTTATGTGACATTAAAGTATACATACATCTTAAGTAAATAAGAAGGTTATAGTAATCCATATATAATACTTATCTTGCAAATTTTATATCTGTTAATAGTAGACAAATTAAAAACCACAATAAAAAAATCTTTTTATTGTAATAAAATATAAATACAAAAGTTTTAAAATTTTTCAGATTATTCAGGTTCTGAGTTATTGGACACATAACTGTGATCTCCAACTTCTGAACATTCTTTATCATCACTTTCTGTTTCAGTTGTTTCGACAATGTCTTCTATCCTTAAAGGTGTATGATCCCCAATGAATCCTACTGGTTTTAAATATTCATCTAATAACCAGCCACAGTTCTCAGGCTGAAGTTTTACGCATAATGGATCCGTTACATTGAGCCACATAGAATTTACGAAAACAGTTCGTAACATTTTTTGAGTCAATATTATCCAGCATGGTGGTATAGAATTGGAGTCAAAGTCTATTATTTATTTTAAAACCTGCTCACTGTCTTCTTTAGCAGAGTAATTTTTCATAAAAATGTGATATCTCGCATCATTCAAATTGGTGAAGTTCTTGATGCCATACATACTAGCTGTAAATTATTGAAAGGTCTTAATTTTTTCGTCAATGAAAATATCAGGTTCATCTGTCAATGATGCAAAAACTGTTTGATATTTTTCATTTTTTGAAAATAGCTTAAACGGTTTTACTTTTCCTTCATTATAAAATGCTGCAGTGTAATCACAACCTGTAAACGCATGGAAGGCGGGAAGACTTTGGCATAATTTGATTCCTAACTTCAACCCTACATCGGTGCAATTAATGCAATCAACAGGTTGGTAATTAGTTTTTTTTTGTTGCTGAAGTGGCAAGCCAAATTCCTGATTCAGTAATTTTGTGCATATTTCCTAACAAAATAATTAAAACATCAGTATCAGAGGCTTTAATTAAAATTCTTGAGCCTGGTTCCGCGTTAGAAGCATGAAAAATAATCCTTGTTTGTATCTGCCTCTTCGTGATGACATTCATAATTAATTTCTTCAGTTTTTTTTATGGAATTTTCTTTGATAAGAGCAATTGTAAACTGTAGTGTACAATTCACAAATAGAGAATTTGTGCGAATTTTTGTAAAAATTACGTAATTACATTGCTTTCTGCTATTGTTTTGCCCCCCAAAATATGGCGACTCATGAAAAATAACGTCCTGCGCATGCGCAATTCGAAAATGATCGGGTTCACACAATTACCATTGAAACGTATGGCAGATGCCACTCCATAGACTAATACCTCCATGCTTCTATCTCATGGGATGGTTCGTTGGGACCTCTCACTCGCACATATTCACTCGCGGCAATATTTCACTTTTTAAAATTCAAAAACTGGAATTCAGGAATGATTTTTTGCAGACAACCCTATACCACCCTGTTCATAATGAAATAATCTTTATTTTCATTTAATTTTAATTCATTAACCAGACCAGTGCAAGTTACCAGTATCGATTTACCTGTTTATAACTGCGTAGCCAACAGTTGTGAAGGGAATAAAATAGTCAACCTAATGTTTGCATATTCTATGGGCTTCATACTCTCGATTGGTATGACATTTGTCTATTAACCGAACCAGTGAAAAGTTGAAAAAAAAAATTAAGTTATCATATTCTGGACTGAAATTGTTTAGACAACCAATTTGAAATGTATTTGTTGTTATATTAAACTAATTAAAAATACTTTTCATCCATTAACCAGCTCGGTGAAGGTCGTTTTATAGCGGGTTCCTATACTATGGGCACAAGGCCCGTATTCTGCTCTATCAAACTGGCGTAGGTACTACACACATTTGTTTGTTTGGTTATGTAGGCTTAGCAACAGGTGTTGTATGTCTTCTTTACAGAAACACAGGAATATTGTCTCTACTGCACATGTGTTTTCTCCTAGCATCTGTATCAACAACTGCCAACAACACAGCATTCATACTTCTCCTCCCGCTCACAGGTGATATAACTTACTGACATTTCTGTAACCACACCCATGTCCTTATTACTGATCGTGCCAGCAACAATTATCAACTACATACATACACAGGAAAAGTCATTCTAAATTCACCCACACTGATAATGATTAGCCTATTAGAAATTTTCTAGTAAACAATTAAACGCTATAAAAGGTGTTTTTGTCTGCAAAAAAAAATTACTTCAATCCATTCCAACAGTTATTTTAAATGTGAAACATTTGTCTTTACATAACTTAATTAGTCCTTCAGAAACAAACAGTAAAATTTGCTTATTCTAGAAAATGGCTGTTTATATGGCATTAATACGTACGGTATTCTATTCCTACAATAGGCTGTGTGAAGCTTCATGCCCAAACGAGTGGTGACATTAAATTTTCAATATCTGTAAAATAACCATGTTGCAAACAAATTATGTAGTTACCTAGCCTGCACTGAAAATACTGCTCAGTAAAAATAAGGTCCCATTTCCTACTAATTGTCGCATGGGCCTACGTAACTATTGTTAGATGCACCTCCTATACCCAACAATGCCATTCCAGGCTGGTGGTCTACAACTGCACTCTCTCGCATAAAGTTATCACTAGAGACTGTAACGTACAATATAATATTTGTAGCATAGTACAGACATAAGTTAAATTGAAATCATGCAGGCAGGAAAATGACACGCAACAATGAACTTTACTTCCTCCTTATCTCTGCCAGAAAGGGCAAACAGCTTATCAACGTCAAATGAGGATGAGCATGTGAAGGTTATCACTTGTTTACAAGTTCACAAGACAACTACAGCTACAAGCACATCTCCATGCAGTAGCCACCAAAGTTAGCTACAAGACAAACAATCACCATGTCTCGGCTTACACATTATTACCTGTCACTTTTACAATTCAAATACAAACACAAAATGTGCTGAACATAGCCAGTATGAACCATTATGCTCCTCTAATAGCAAATGACTTACCAACCCTAAAAAATAAAAAAAGAGGAAGATTTTCTCCAACATAAATTCAAAGAAAAACGGACATGCAGCATTCTGAAAACCAACCAACACTAAAAAAATAACAAAAGAGCTGTAAGTTAGGACTGTGGCATGCTCGGCTTTCTTCACAAACACAGAGTGTATTACAATTGTATCAGCCGCTTGTTGTTTATATCATACAACCATCAAGGGGTTTTCTTGGGGATCTCCTGTTTTCCCCGCCCCTTCGTTCCTGCGCTGCTCCATACTCACCTCATTATTATTTTTTATTATTATTATTATTTATGTTTTATTTAAGCTGGCAAGCTTAGGGCCATGAGGCCCTCTCTTACAACCAACCAGCATTACAATTCACTTGCAAGTATCCCTAATCTCAGTAAAAGTTACAATATAGTTACAGTTTAACATTAAATTAATTAAATGACATAGTTATGGATTATTACAAAACTATTAAATATAATTGTTGTGCAACTAACATATTGCAACATGACGTCTACTAATAGTAATTTTAAGGAAAAAATTACAAAAAGTGCAAATTATAACTTAACTAACATAGTAATTACATAGGTATTTTCAAATGAATCTTGTTAAGTTTTACATTACTTATTGTATGGTTTTGACAAATTAACTTAAATTTAAATAATAAAATAAGAATTACATAAGTAGTATAATAAATTGACACTACAGTGTAAAAAAATACAATTAAAAAAATATAGCCCATCTGTTAAATCTAATTAATTTTGACCCTTAAGTAGATAATCGAAACATTTGGTCTTGAAAGATTTTTGACTTTGACAGTTCCTTATTTCAGTAGGTATTGCATTCCATAACCCAGAAAGCTGAACAGTGAAAGATTTCCCATAGTAATTTGATTTGTGCCGGGGTATTTTCAGGGTGTAATTTTCATTA
>PNEQ01112453.1:0-12769 GCA_003012365.1 Medauroidea extradentata
TTACTTTCTCCGCTGGAAAACACACTGCAGCACCATTCCTTGGTACATTAATTTCATTTCTCAATATTCGTGCCTGACAAAAGATACAAATCAAAAATAAAACAAAACGTAAAGCACTGTCGTCACTCATAACCAATTATTTAAAATGGAACAGGCACATGAAAGCACTTAATGAAACACAGGAAAGTTAAACATAGGACTGTAGATCACTGGGCTAACGATGTTTCATAATTTTTAGTTTCTTTAATAGAGGATTTCAAGTAAATTTAGATAAAAACGTATAAATGAACACAAACAATGCACCTCGCCTTGCCGCCATTTTAATAAAATTCAACTAAAAACAAACGAATAGTGAATTATGGCTAGAGGCAAAAGTGCTGCACTCATATTAGCTGCGGACATTTAGCAAAACATAAAGCAAGACCCCGACGTCCTATTCGAGTTTCACCCCCATGGACCGTGCCCACTACAAAGAGAACAAAATTGTTTACAGACAAGGTAAACAAAATAGAAACGATTTTGTTTTTAAAGTTAGGTGTGTTCATAACAGTGGTCTTTGAGCACTTGAGTCTATGTTCGCTGCTAAAAATGAGGCTGTGTTGCCAAATTTTATGAAGGAGAACCATCCAACTCCGTTTCAGCCGGCGATCTCCTGGCGATCCATCGGCAGACAACTATAGTGTAGGAAGGGTGGAAGATCGCCAGCGAACTGAATAAAGGCCAGGGGCTTGCCAGCAAGCCTTCGGAGGACGTTTATAATTACGGGCCTAAGTTTCGAAAGAATTTCTCCTCTAGTCGCTACTGTCACAGCAGTCTTCCTTTACCAGACGACACACAAGCCGTTGCTGCTGTTTTATGCTTTAGAATCGTTTGGGTAGGGTAAGTGGGCGTAACGCCTCGTCTACAGCGAAGTCATTAGATACGGTGACACGAATTGACACAATGACGGGAGTTGAGGCAGGTGTCGGCCATGGCCTTTGTTAAGAAATCATCCCAGCATTCGCCTGGAGTGATTTCGGGAAACCATGGAATACCACAATCAGAACGGCCGGAGCCGGGGATCGGACCCGGGTCATCTCGGATGGGAGTCTAACATGTTACTGTTACCTTGTTCGGTAGAATCGTTAGGAAACATTACCAATCCATAAAGATACAACCATTAAAATATAAAGGGGGCTCCGTGCGAGAGGGTTGGGGCTTGTGGGTGTAGAATGGGTATCATGGCTGCCGTTTCGTCAAAATTTCCCATTTTTTTCTACAAAATTATATTTTCCCCTCAAAACTGTTTAATTTTTTTTTAAATTCCCCTTATTCCCCGAAATATTTCCTTTTTTTTTTTTTTTTTTCCAAACTCTGAATTCAAAACTCTTATTTTTTACTGTCTTCAAAGTACGGTTAGATTACCGTGTTGCTCACGGGCTAGATTGTGTTGAGCAGAGATCCGCCATCTTTTAAATCAATGAATATTTTTTTGCAATAATTCTCTTATGTAATTTTTTTCTATTTTAAGTATTTACATTTTGTAATATTTAAACATTGAATTTAAATGCATGTATTAATAACGTGTATAGCTTAGGTACCCGTCATACCCACACACACAAAATCACTCGATACAATGGATAAACTAATTAAAAATTTTAATTAAAAACTTAAATAATATATTTTTTATATTTTATAATTTTATACATACAACTATAATGGTAATTGCTCCAACTCCCATATTTGCAATACCTGATCGATTTTCAGTAACCAATCAATCAATTTTTAATAACCTAAAGAACCTATGTTTTTAAAAAGTATTACATTTTAAATTATAATAAAAAACGTATGTTTTATTATAGGCTCCAACGACTGTACGCCATGACCTCACCCCTCTCCTGTTACATCACACCAAATAAGCTATAACCGACCGATTTCCGATTCCCTTACTATTTTTTTTCTTATCTACAGCCGTACAGACATTCTTGTCTGAACCTGTACAAGCTAAACCCGCTCTTCTCCCCTTTAACACCCAATCCATACATCAGCACACAACCTCCCACAACTTGACACGTTAGTACATGATACAAGCTCTGATTGAGATTGTTTTTTTATGCCAGTGATAGTGTCTGGACCTGAGCACATAACACCCTCTTCACCTGAATGTTATCATCCCATTAAGCTAATTCCTATCACAGTTATTTTAATTCATGTAAATGTATAAAATTTTCTAATTTGTTGAATAATTTTTACGTGCATTATCACCATTCATGCAATAGGATTCATCGTATTAGTTAAAACTTCAATAATTTATTTTTAATTTTGATTTTTTTTTTTTTTTTTTTGCTATTGGACTCATTATTGTTGGTAAATATTTTATTTAGCATCGTTAAACTGTAACATACTACACAAGTACCACTGCTTTATTGATATGTTTTTATTTTAAATAAATTTATTTCTTATTAATTTATTTGTACAATATCTGTTTCGTATTCTTGCATGTATCGAGCTATCAGTATACAGATGTCACAAATTTTAGATGAACATAAATTAAAAAAAGTAATTAATTTATAAAAAAAATGGTTTGTGTAAGTATTTAAGGCATTCTTTCTTATATTACAAACTCATAAGATTAGTACAGCGAGATATTTTACTGCAGCATGACAGGATATGGACTATTTTATGTAATGTACGCTACGACGAATACACCTTTTTAATTGGGTAAAAATTTTATTATTAGTAGTAGTGAAACGTGCTCCTTGGTTCTAACATCGTATTAACGTGTGGGCAGAAATATACTTCAATTACAATTGTTAATTGTTTGCAAATAGTTCTCTTATAAACTCCTCTAAATGAACAGACGTAGGTTAAACATTCCATTCATAAAAATAATTCAAAACGCAAAAAAAAAAAAAAGTAGAATAAATACACTAATTTGAGACAAGCGACTATTTTTTTTTTTTTCCGATTCGAAGTTGCCATCAACAATTAGAGAACGGTTTCGATGCGAGAATCTATACAGTACAAGATCCGCATAAAGCGTCAGGAGGTTGAAACCTCTGTTCGCGTTATGTGCTCCTAATACTTGCCCGCTGCTATATTGAGTGTGGTTAGTGACCACGCCGAGCCGGTTTGCCTGGGCGTGTCAGATACGTGAACGGAACACGTGACGTAGAAAACGTGTTTTCGACGCACAGCGCCATCAACGTCCAGTCAGTCATATTGATGAAGACAGACAGACAAGATTAGATAGAGAAAGAAAGCGTCATTCACCACGTGAGTCAGTCGTAACTTCTCGCTTGGTATCAGGGTAGCATCAGGCGCTGGGAGGTTGAGCGCGATTTCTGTTGCTAGGCAACGAAGGGCTGAGTAGAAAATGAAACTAAGAGTCACAATTCAACTTTAGCAAAGATTTTTTTGAAGGTTTGTTGCAGTTTATAAACACATACGGCCGTTGTCACTACACGGAATATTATCTCAAAAACCACCTCTCAAAATCTGGTTCTCTCGTGGACAAATTCAGACTTCCTGAAAACAAACGATGATCTACGTTTTCTCCGTACTTCCTACGTATTTTTTTTATAAATAAAGCATTAATAACGTGTTAATTAGTGACGTGAAGTGAGCACTCATTACATAAAACTTCAGTTAGTCTGACTCGTGGTGGGAATATCACCAGGTGGAATCGTCCGGCCGCCAAAACTCGCACCCTAGTGCACAGCTACCTATGACGTCACGCGAGTTTCACGGGACAGAAATCTAGTACACGTCTGCTCTGACGTCACGCGCGTCCACAAGACAGTAGGCTACACCATGTTCCGCCCCGCGTGTACTGGCCTGTGTCCACGCGGCCGCAAAAACTCTTCAACTTAACTCTTCATAAACCGTAAACTATTCAGTCAAATTACTAGAACATTTTTTGCTGCGTATTAATGAAGTGTCGTGCCAAATAATAAATCTGGTAGTTTTCTTTACGTAAATTATTTTATATTAAAAATAATATCTTAACAATGTAGTATTAACTACTGACAGAAAACTGCAGGGAAAATTATATTAAGCGAGAAACTTTTTGATTTTTCGAGATGTATGGGTGGTACCAGCGGAAGAGGAAACTCTAACTGTAATTTTTATGCCATCTTCGAAGAGTTCCGAGATACGTTATAAATTTAGTGGCAGGTAGAAAACAGAAGAAAATTCAGACGCGCGCGTTCGAGATCAGTGACCCTATCTGAACTTCTCCCTCGATTTATCTGCACTACTTTTCCTATAAAAATTTCAGTTTTATAGTATAACTTTTTTTCATTTCAACTTGTTAATTATACATTTTTAATATTTAATGTTGACTGTCTTTATCTTAGAATATTTATGTAGTAATCAAATTACTTTTATAATGTCCCCATAAAAATATTCTGTTTTTTTTTGTCTCAATACATTATTGCAACACCATAAGGCTTTAATTGATAAATTATTAATTTATAATAAATTGCAACCCATCGGAACATATGTACATATTTTACATATGCATGACATTTAGTCGAGACACATCTCAATAATAAATAGCACATATGCTTATTTCGCCATATTACGAATTTGAGCAGTTCACTGAAAATAATAATAATAAAGTTCCCTGTACTACACTTTAAAATAAAACTCGTTAATCGATGAATTTATATTTGACGTATCGTTTCAGTTACTCAAACATAACACAGATCATGCGAAAATTGTCAAATATGATTGGGAGAATAAAAATTATAAAAAGCACATGAACCATAATTTCAAGTACATACACTGTTTGTTCCAAGTAGCGTGATTTATTACAATATCATAGCTATAGCTTAAGTTGTTCGTAAAAAAACCGTAAAGGAGACTGTAAAATTAATAGTACTACATTAGTGGTATAGACATATGTAAATACTGTTTTGTTGGAGATAACTATTTATACTGTCGTCATGTTTTGTTCCTATCTCGTGGGATAGTATACTAAACGCGCATATAATTTACATGTGATAAATAGATAATAAAATAGTAGATGTAACATGGAAATCTTCGTTTTAAATATGTATAGACGTATTTTTTTTATAAATAAATGACATAACTTCGATTTCGGTAGAAATTAAATATTTTAAGGAAGTGTGTAATTAAAACGCATTTTTGTTGTTAGTTTCATGTATCTTAATTCGTTACGTTACCGATACTGGCGAAAAAAAATTCATCTGCTTCCACAACAGTTTTCGAGACATAAATTCCGATACACTCAAATGTAATTACTAAATCTTTTTATGATATTTATTCTTGGGGTTAATTTTTAAATAGTAGTACTATAAGTATTACAGAGCATATTAAAAACAGTGCTAATTACATACTGATGTAAATGCAAGTTTGACTCACAATAGCACACGGTTAATTCGAATAAACAACTTTCAGAAGAATTTAGTCTCAGCCTTAACTAAGAAACCCTTTTCATTAATTAATTACACCAGAAAAATTCGTTTCCTTGATTATTAGAAAAAACTGCCGTATTTGTATTTTCTTCGGGAGAAGCGATGCTAACTTTATTTAAATTCGTGCATGATGAAGAATTTTATTTGTAACGATATTCTTATTGCATTTAACATAAAATTAGCAAGAATATTAAAAGGTAGATAGCTAGACAGAATTTAATACTACACAAACGCAATCCCAACTCGAATTCTGTATAATTATATTCCTTCCGAAAACCTGATCCGTAAAATAAAATCAAAGTATAATATAATATATCGTTTGACAATATGACTGCATTTTCATCATATCGTATCCACTGCTTTATCTGGTACATAATAACATTCTTCATAATTATGCATATTTACAATGTAAACTGTTTAGTCCGACATATTTCCAAAATTATATTTTAGTTTTGCAATAAAAAATCTGGTAAGAATGTTTTTAAATCTACTTTCAATTGTGGCATTCAAACCTATGATGAAAACTTATTTTTATTGCATTCAAAAAGCTTCGATATCATGCTATCTTACTGTACGAAAAGCTATCAGTTTGATTAATTATCAAAAGTACACAAATCTAAAACAGGAGTGCATTCGAAAACTCATTTATTCCGCCGATTTGCAAAAAAAAATTTTTTTCATTGCAGAAAACAACAGTCACATCCAGTTTAGTTTTGGTTATGAAGTATGAGAGAAATATTGATTCCTGTTCCTATGTACTGTAATGTAGAAAATGTGATAACATTTAACTTTTTTTTCTACTGTTGTGCTTTGCTATTGTAGGTCTAAGGATTAAAGAAAAAAATATGTAAATGAGGATGATAGTTTAAAAACTGATTTTTTGTAATAATTTTATTTAATTTGGTGTATAGTAATAAGTATTACTAAATGTTGGTTATTTTATAACGCATATGATATTCAGAATTGAAATTAACAAAGCAAATGCAGTAGTAGATGGGTTATGGGGCTTCGAGGACAAGTGGCTGGTGGCTTCGGAGGATCGGAGGCGAGTCCGCCATATTGGATGACATCACCGCCGCCATATTGGATTACATCACCCGGCCGCCATATTGTTTTCGGCTGCCATCTTGTTTCCTACCGCCATCTTGGATTTTCATTTTCTCCTGCTCTCTCATTCCACTCCTAATTTTTCCTGCTCCCTCATTCCACACCTAATTTTTCCTGCTCCCTCATTCCACTCCTAATTTTTCCTGCTCTCTCATTCTACCCAATCGTCTGCTGTAGGCAGCCATCTTATGTGTCTTATTTCTGGCCACCATATTTAATTTTTAAATTCCTGCCAATTTTCAACACTCATTTGTTTACGTAGCCTGGAGCCCGAAATATTTAATTTTTAAAATTCCCCCGTCAAAATAATGTATTGTTATATTCAGTACTAGGAATGACCACCAGGGGTTTGAGCCACCATTTTTTTTTTGTTTTCT
Organism: Medauroidea extradentata; assembly: GCA_003012365.1. Lineage (NCBI taxonomy): Eukaryota > Metazoa > Arthropoda > Insecta > Phasmatodea > Phasmatidae > Medauroidea > Medauroidea extradentata. The sequence continues at coordinate 6,905 of PNEQ01112453.1, forward strand.
TATTTACTCACTTGAACTGACGCCACCAGTATACATATGTGCTTAAGGGCGGTGGGTAATGTACCATAAGCGGGACTCTCGCCCCTATCACAAATAGTTTTTTATGCTTACCTTCAGACATCTAGATTGACAAGTCTTGACAAGTATTACACACAGAGTTGTATCAACGACATCAATCATATTAATTTCAATTTTAAAAACCTTTTACAGTAATGTAATTGTGTAGCATGTAAATACTGATTGAGTGTACAAAGACTGGTGCATCTGATGCTCTTTAAAAAAAAGTTATGACAGGCTTATAAAATGATGTCTCTCAAGACATGCACTGTAAGTTTTAAAAATCTAATTTATTTAAAAACTAAAGACACTATATGCACAACACAATAAAAAACTATATACTTAATATTTACACTATATACACAGTACACCATTCTTGAGGTGACTAGGCAGGTCCTCGTCCCACCTATGTCTGGAGGAGAAGAGTTTACTCCTGGAAGCGAGCGGTGGCGATGTGGTGGATCTCTGCCATGACGTGCTGAGCCTGTAGCTGGTGCTGCAGCTCCAGGATTCCCTCATGCTGGCCCCGAACCTGGGCCCGCAGCGCACAGGGCTCTCGCCGCACTTCCTCCCTAGCATCCACATCTTCCGCCTCCTCTTCCTGCTAGCTATCATTGTACACTTCGTCCAGATCCTGGTTCACATGGTGGATGAGCCCATTGTTGAACACAGAGCGTACTCACTGCCTTCATTCTCAAGAGGTAGAACCTCGACCTTGGAGACACCCATCACGGTAGCCCTGTAGTGTTGTCCTCTTCATCGATCCACAGCAATGGTAGAGATGGATGCACTGGTGTAGCCGATCTACGAAGTGACGACCTGCTTCGGTCGCACCCAATAAGAATGAGTGATGATGCTGGAGTATATCCCTCCTTATAAGTTGAATTATATCATCAAATGCTCCGACGTCTTCCTCTAACAAGGCACGGAACACTTCCTGCTCACTCGACTGGTAGAGGTGTAAACACCCGCTAGCCTCCCTGCACACATCCACTCTTCGCACGTCGGACAGGTCTCTACGTGCGAAGCATGACTCAACCAGGTCTGCAGCCGCACACGGGACATTCCAGCGCCTCGCGAGGGAGAGATGACGAAACTGCTCGCCTTACTCCGACCAGCTAATCGCCGCGAGTTACAACACGCTCAGAGTACATGTGCGCAGTCATCACAGACTGCCTCCCAGGCACCCCAGTAGCAGTTTTATACAATTACCAGTAAAAGAGCTTTTGATTTTAAATAATAACACAGAAATTAAGTTTTAAACAATTTTATTTATTTATTCCTTCATACATAAGAATTCACATTATTTATACATAATGTCTGATTGACGAATACAACCAACTGTCGTGGCTTGCATCGAACCCCAGCCATCACACAAGAACTTTATTTCCTTTCTTCTTCAATACCTTCTCGGCCAAATACATGTTTGGATACTTGGTAACTTGAATTTCTTCGCCGTAGAAACCTCCTCGAATAGCCGTGCCTTCCACATCCTCTAGGTAGTAGGTCGTTGGTTCGTAGTGTCGAATCTTGGCCATTTTAAATATTTCAGTGCTCCAGTTTGGTGTGTAGCCTTTAGTAAATGTTCCCTTCACTCACTCCTTACACAGTCTCCAACCTTCACTTTATGCATGTGCAGGTCTAGTTTATTCTTATTTTTATAAACAGCGTGCAGTAAAGAGTTTTCCTTGACATCCACAGGCTTCATGTTCGTGGTCCGATGTACTTTACTGTTATAGTTCGAGACCATACGAGATAAAATATCTATCCACATGTAGTTTCCTTGAGCTGAGAATTTTTTCCATATTTCATTCTACAAAGTACGATTAAAGCGTTCCACAATACTAATCTTAAGACCACTATGGGTTGAATAATGGTTTATTTTATATTTTGTCATCAGTGCTAGGAAATTAAATTTGTACAATTCCTTGCCGAGGTCAGTGTGAAGGTTCATGCATGGGCCTTTATCTTGAAAAACAACATTCATTGCATTAGTTACGTCCCTGCCGCCCTTAGTTTTTATGGTCACAGCCCACGAATATTTAATGTAGCAGTCAAGAACAGCCAGAATGTACTTGTAAACTATATATACTTGCAAGCATAAGAAATAATTTCAACCGAGTCTGCTTGATACAAGTCCTTCAAAGCAAACACCCACACTATTCTTCGAGACCAGTTTCACCTTGCAGGCTTGTGAAGCTCGAAAGCAGTCCTTTGAGGCCTAATTCTATGTATCTGTCTTCACATAATTATTTGATGATGCTGAATATTTCGTTTGATTGTGAATTATTTCTGGCCTGCTGAGAGGCAACTAGTATACGTCTGTCTACAATTTCGTTAACATCATTCCAGTAAACATATTCAGGAAGTCTTCAATCTTCCCTTTTCTTATGTAAATCGAGACCAGAACCTATGTATGACCCACACAACTATGTGCACTCTATGCAACCATCTCCTCACACAACTATGCATTCGCCTCACGTTCCATAACACTCTCCTCACACAACTATGCATTCTATATGTGCTCCACAACCATCTCCTCACACAACTATGCACTCTCCACACAAGACTAGGCACTCTCCACATATGTCTAAGAACCCATTTACTTATGCTGTACATGACTCCGCGTACCCTCCGCACGCTCCGCACAAGTCTCCGCATGCTCTTCCTCACTCTCCTCACATCTCCTCACATCTTCATATCCTCCACACATGACTACACAAATTCTGCATGCTCCAACCTCCTTGAGAGCCACCATATTTCATTTATCATTAGTTCTGTTGTGTGGAAACTATGTTTAATTAATTTTACTCAACTATGACTTACACAGTTTAGCTATCCTACATTGAACTTAAAATAATACTCATCTCCAGTCCACTCACATCAGACTTTTACAATAGCTTATAATTTTCATACCTTGGGTAGTAGGATTTACATTATTTGTTATTCTGTGACTAAAGTATTCTTCGCTTCCACTTATTATATATTAACATAAGTCACAGGATCCACATTGAACTAACCAGTTCCAGTCTACAGTTACCTGAGGCAAACCATGCGATCCATCAACCAACCACATAACTTTCAGTATGGAGTTATTTATCATAGTTCCCATTTTTCTACATTAAATTTCACAACAGCACTATATTTTAATTTGTTATACTAAATTATAATTCATTTACAGACATACATTATCAAACCACCATGCCACTCTATCTATCATATATCTGGCAGTATTCGTAACATAACTCAACTTCTCTTATCAGTTTCACCTTAACATGCCTTTACGTGCCTCAGAAACCATAAGCGATCCTGACATCAACTAAAATTTAGGAACATTCAACCATATTACACAAACCATAATTTAAGTATACACCAACCTTACTCTAGCAGTCATATAGTTCAAACCTTAAATATCATGAAACATACCACCCACCTCATTTATTGTACTTTCATTACAGAAATATTACCAGACAGGGCAAGGAGGTAAGATACCATTCAATATCCACACGAACAGGGTAGCAGTCAACTTCTACCGCTATAGTCTACATAAAGAGACCAACAAAATTGCCATCTAACAACTGAGCTAACTACCTACTCCCTACCACTGAAACAACTATATAAACCATCATTTTATTCTTCACATCAGTACTCCTAGTATAAACATACATACCACCCATTATATTTACCTTAAGAACACAACTACAAAGAGTAAAAGCAAATAAAAAAGATACAACCAAACTACATACATATCATCTATCACTAAAACAAAACTTACATACAGTAATGAAACCCCTAAGGCATCTCATATCTCAGACCAAAATTTCGCCGTGAAGCACAAGCCATACATAAAAAAAAATATAATTTCAAAACCGAACACCATTGTAATAAAAATAAACTCATTAACCACAAAATGAACTACAGGCACAAACATTCAAAATACAAGCAATGTAAAACCTGCAGAAGAACTTCTCCCTATGCACTGCAAGAACAGTACATAGCACCGCAGGTACGGCACAAGCATAGTTCCCTCCACACACAACAATGCATGCATTTCCACAGGCACCACTATTTGTACTGCAGACACAATCATCATCTTCCCATCCATATCTTCCAACCACCAGAAGCATATACACTGAAGGCATTGGAAATGTCCCTCACCCTATACACAAAACTCTACACCTCTGTAAACATATCACCATATGTACGCAGCTCCGCACATAGCTACACATCAGCCCCACAACTGCATACACATCTGTCTCTCCAGTTTATACATGCTCACTCTTCAACACGCCATGTTACCCCCTCCTCAGAGGCTACCCATAAGAAGCCCATTTAGATGCGAATTATAAGTAGTGGTGGTGAAACCAACAATATTTGACAAGCTGAGACTCTAGCCATGATGCTGTAATATAGCTCGCTGGACACGACTTCTCTCATGCTGACCCTTCAATAGAATGAACGGTATGTACCTTTGCTGTGTCGAGGATCCTCCATAAATCCAAATGGGGACCAATCCCTCTCTTGATGCTGGAGTCATTCTGAGATTAAGCATGATAAACTAGCTATCTCCTCCTCATCACCGTCGTCGTCCTGTCTCTCACCTTATATATCAGGAAGACAGAGCATTCTCGTCATCGTCGTCCTCCTTTCTTCCACCACAGGTACTAAAGGTGCCACGACGATCACAGGATGCTCTATCGTTGGCCTTTTTTGTGGGGAGTCCTGGAGAAGACAGCAGGCCACTTAGCTGACTCAATAAATCCAACCATCGTTTCCTCATACTCATGTTCACAGGTGCGCTGATGTAGACGAATCAGCAGTGGTGGTGGTGGTAGTGATGAGGCTGATGTTTCTTGAGAAGTCCCTGCAATGACAGTATTGTACAGTTCGTCGAGCATTTCGTCGCCGCTGCTGTCCCACACACATGTATTACACTCAACCTCCTACTGCAAACCGAAGCCCTAAGAGCCCAGGAGAGACTACTCCTTGCTAGTCTCCCAGTATGCATCCCCTACTCTCCAACCAGTGTGTTACAAGCCCACCCTCCTCCCTTCAAGTGTTCATAAATATATGTCAGCACCTCAGGACTGACCACAGGTACCATCAAGTCATCCTAGTGATGCACAGGCATCCACGTGCGAGCGAGCCACTACCTGGAGGGAAGGGGGTGAGCATGTGCTCAAGGGTCGCAGCGAAGTGCGAGAGTTGCCCATCTTCGAGTTTAATGTCCCAGCTCATCAGACACCCGGGACAGTCCAGCACCCTGCAGACACGATGACGAATACAGTTACATGCCATAACCCAACAAAATTATCACCTCAATATCTAACATGTTCAAAGTTTATGTGCACAGTCTTCACAGACCTACCAATCCCAATTAAGGTCCATTTCTTATTAATAACACTGGTCGACAAATATTTAAAAAAAAAATAACATGAATGGTGAAGGGTTATTTCCACTATGTTTGGTGTAATGAATCATAAGATAACCATGAAAAGTTTACAGGACGTACAGTTTATTTGGTATGGACCATAACATAATAATCATATAAATATACAATAACGTAAGGGGAAACAGGTAATTTCCATTATTTACAGTGTACTGAAGTGTAATATAACCATAAAATAAGAAAGAAGATAAAGATGGCATTATTCAACTCATTTTGATTGGACTTTTTTACCGTTCAATTAATCAACAACAATGAAATTCACAAATACGAGAGAGGTAAACATTTCATTTCTTCCTTTTATGAGTGGTAGTGTCATCCCTTTGCAAAAACCAGCAGTAGTCGCCCATCATAGCGGGATT
>PNEQ01112454.1:6550-17889 GCA_003012365.1 Medauroidea extradentata
ACATAACTAAACATTGTATTTTCCTCCGCACCGGTTTAATATATATTTTCAAATTTCACACAGCTTGACATTAACGTACACACCAACTTATGTACAAAATTTCAACTCTCTACGCTAACTAATAATAAAGTTAATATTTAATTTTACTGCAGGGGGTAAGCGAAGCCACGCCCCTGAGCTGACCTACTTCTTGCCCCTTCAGCCTTGGTTCCCACACAAATTCAAGGCTGTGGGCGAACTCTCGGCCGCCAAGCCTAGCTTTCTCTTTCCTTCGGCGTGAAGGGTTAAATAGCCGTGACACAATTCAAAATACTCCTCTCCAACCCTTCGCCTCTGGCCAATATACAAAACTAAATTAAAAATTAATGAAATTAAACAACTTATTACGATTAAACAAGATTAAATAAGTAATTCTGATTACAATGAAATGTCAACGGATTCTCTACGACAATTTTATCACATTTTGCATTATTTACAATTAACCTTACATTTAATCAATACAAATGGCAAAGAGGCCTGTTACAAAGTCTAAAACTGAAAATTTTTATAGTGGATAAGTATCATACAGTTTTTTTAATTCTGGTAAGTATAATATTTCTAGCAACTTCCACACCAGAGTTATCAAGTACTAAAGTTACAAGTATTTACACCATGTCAAATTTGAAGGTTCATTTCTAGAGGGTTATTGTAACTTACATACAACATGGGTAGTGGAAACTTGTGGAGAATATTTGAGGTCCTGAACTTACTTCCGTCTTATAGCAAATTTTGTTTGAAAAATGGATTTTTAACTGCAATATACCGAGTTCCATAAATGTTTATGCTTTTAAAAACTTCCTCTTGTTAAAAAAATACCTGCCACTTAAATAGGAACGCAGATAAAAATGTTTTACACTTTTTCAAAATGTTAAATAATACAAAGTAAAACTTTAATAAAATTTCTGAATGTTTTAAAAATGTCGTGCAACTACCTCTGGATGATTACATATGGAAAGTCCCTTGTGTGATGCAGCATGTGCTGCGACTGGTTCGTCAAGCAAGACCACTTTACCGACTATAATTTGTTTTGTCTGCTCTATGACCATTCAATCTTTGTCTAAGTGTGTTGGTGGTAAGCCTACGTATTCTATGTTGCAATGTTTGTTTGCACTGTACACTTGGGGGAATTTTAAGACCCTAGATTTAGCGAAGGTAGCAATTTTATGAATACACTCTCAGGAACCCTCAAAAAATAACAAAATTCAATGACAACAATATATTGTAAAGAATTACATCGACAATGATTTATACATATATTATCAAATTCACTGCACTGATATTATGAATTCTAGAATTGCATTTCTAATTTAGTAAGCAATAATATTTTAAATATAAATCCAAAATAGTGAAAATTGATTAAAAAATGTGTCTGTAGCAGTTTTAAAACTGTGTGCCACTACCTGTGCCCTGTGCCAAGCTGGCCGGCATACTGTCTCCGCCAATTAAGATGTCATGCGCATATATTCATTTAAATATAGTACGGCCTTCTAGGCTATTTCTCCAAGCCTCCAAGTATTATATAACTCTCGCCTCGCGCCGAATGTGTTTACGATCTTAGCCCATAAATAATAGCGTGAAATTATTTTATCTTTACTGGTATAACACCGTACGTACTTAAAACAGTTAACCCGACACAATTTTCTTCAACAGTGCATTACTACATGTTTGAAAAATGTGCATTTCACAAGCAAGAGAGCACGATGATTGCGCTACCTAACAGTTACGTGTAGAAACATTTGTCTCCACCATGGGTATGTCGAACTTTGTAAATAAATACGACGTTCATGTAGTGCATAATCCCGGAACTACAAATTTAGTTTTACGTAATATACCGGCTGTGAATGTGATTATTCGCAACCACTTATACATGTAATTTTTTAAGTTTTTAGGTATGAACATCATAAAATGAAATTTTTTGCTTGTTGAAAGTCTGTATATGCTACGGTGCTGCTATCTAACCGCCATATTGTGAATGTTCGTACAGTTGCACTATCTGTCCTCCCTGCACGCTACTTCTATTTATATTCGCGTACAATTAGTTAATTTACAGTGCAGTGAATGAATACATCCACATTTTCCTTCTTGCTTTGGTGAATAATTTACAAGGGCACTGTGCTAGTAATAAATGCCTACCTTTTCCGTTAAACGCTACGGAAGTCGGGCTATTCACTCACGATTAGGCACTCGGGTGCTCTGTTTTCTGATTTTTTGGAGGACAAGGGTTGGTCATATCTACTGTTTAGTGGTGTTCTTTTCATCGCAAGACGTCTGCCTAGTGATAAAAATTTATATTTCAACTACCACTTACTTAATTTTTCTGTTAAATGCTACCGAAGTCGGGCTATTCACTTGAGAGAAGAAACTCAGAATCTAAGTTCTCATTTTTTGCGGACAAGGGTCAGTTGAATCAATCTACTGCTGAACGGTGTGACGTCCGACTACTGATTAACCTGGCAGGTTTATAGGACAGCTAATTTTTTAGTTTGTGATCAAGAAGCAAGTATTTTGTGGCCAGATTTAAGAAAAGTTTTCAGTCTGTTTACATTCTCATTATGTGGGATAATCAGAGGCATATCTGCATTAGTGGTCTTAGTTTTTGTCTCAGCTGGAAACTGCTAGGCAGATTTGGTTGTGAACTAGGTTTTCAGGGTAGCCCCTGTCAATGAAGGCCTTGGCTATATGTTCGTAATGTTGACGTCACTATGACTGTGGAGCATATGTGTGACTGGTGACGAGACTGTATGGTACAGTATGGCGCAGCTTCAGCGGTGAAAGACACGTTGCTGAGACAAAACCTTTTTGGTGCGGGTAGTCTGTCAGCGAGGGTGCAATGGCTAGGTGGCGGCGTGCTCCACTCCCAGAATGCACTCCCTAAGTGTCGACCGCCGTCTTCCTCGTCTGACTCTCCCCACCTCGTAAAGGCTATTACAGCGAGGGAAACTAGCGCTGCACTGGAGGTTGCTCTTCCACAGTAGGTGTAGACGAAGGTGGAAGGGAAGAAGTGGCAACAATGGCGTGCTGATACCCCGGACAGGATAGCACGGAAGTGCCTGGGTTAGGAGTTGCGTCGGATGGGGGTACACAAGGCTAGGATAGGGTTGAGATGGAAACAGGTGTGGAGGAGGGGGTACTAAGGAAGGCAGATCCACCAGGGGACTGTAATGGCAGCCTGACGATGGTGTTGTCTGTTGAGTGGTGTGCCTCGTCGAGCGGCGGCAGAAACCTCCCTCTGGATCCAATACACCCCTGTCTCAGGATCCCTAACCTCCAGTGCCTTCTGTACTAACTTGGTAAACTCCTGTCAGGCCCTCAACATCCTACCTGACCTCTTAGGCATAGCCTGACTGTGAAGATGGAATGATACGGCTAGCTGATTGTTGGAGACTGGTATCCTGTGCGCCTGTCGTGGCATGAAAAGCCTTAAGGCGGTGGCACTACTGTTGGCGCTGGGCAGGCGGACTTGTAGAGGAGCGCTAGAAGTGCGCCCCAGCACGTCCCTATGCCTATTCACCTCTCCCAGTCAAGACAAGACCCCACACCGCTCGGAAAGTGCACAATGCATTCGTGCTATCTCCAGAGAGCGTTTGTAGAAAACCTGGAAGGCGCGCGGCTTACGCCTCCTCCCAGTCATAGAATGATTAAGACGACCAAATCTCAACTCCCGTTGCGATCCTATGGGATGCAGGGATCCCAGGTGTCTTGCAGGTGGATGGGTTTGTCAACAATGGAAAGGTATCGTGATTGAAGAAAAAAAAAAAGGAATGATATGCTGTGTTGTTTATTGGCATACACCAACAATGGAAACTGAAACACCCTGTGCCTAAGAAGCCTGAAGGGAGTATAGGAAGGAACCGAAGAGCACTAGCTTCCGTGGGGAGAGTCGTTGATGCAGGTGACGACGCCTCGGAAAGCGGCTCTTGGTTAACGAAGCTGAACAGCTGGCGTAGAAGGCTTTCACAGTCGTGATGGGCGCTTCTGGAAGGGATCCGGCGGTCGCTGGTCTTCCGGACCTGAAGCTGTAGCTTATGGCAGTAATGAGGGTAGAGAAATCTACCACAGCTGAACCTTTCAGTGAAAGCAGGCGACAATCTGCTCGTGGCAACTTAACTGAGTGGCAAGTAGAATGTGACTGACTTCGGTGGCTCACGCTTCCTCTTTTATACCCTTCTCGGGGCGGTCTGTGGTGATTGGCCGGCAGCTCGCATAATGAAGAGACGGCTCGGGCGCGAGGGGGTGGTCCTTCCCTCCTCTGTGGTCTCTGTGCTGCGGGTGGCGTGTCTACAGGCGGCAAAACGTCTCGTAGAAAAATACGTTAAGATTATCCTTGCCCAGGATTTTGTGAACCAAGGATAACTAAGGATAGGTTAGGTAAGATTTATATTAAATATTTGGAGTCAGGTTAAAGCGCACTGATGTGTGCGGGAGTTATAAGGGTAGAAAGAATTAACAATGGGTGCGGGAATATGGAACGGGCAGGATGAGTCAGCGGCATCACAGCTCAGGACGCTGCTAGCATACGTCAAACCCCCCTGCTCGAACAGCCGACGCCTCGTCCGGACTGTTCTGCTCCATGTTCTTCGGGTGTAGATTCTTGAAGTTCTCTCTCTTTCTCTGTCTGAAGGTGGATGTCCTCTTCGCCCAGCCTCTTGCTCTTGGAGATGACCCTCAGCCTAAGGTGCACATGCGGTGCCCTGTATTGACGTATTGAACTCTCCAATGCAAAGCTAGCTATCTTGGGGAAGGAGATTCAATGAAAATATACAGTTGCATGTGCTCTTTTACATAGTGGTTACTTTACACGTTGTTGGCTTTACTTACATCTGATAGGCACCAAAATCGGGTGATACACTCGTTACATCAATCTGCAACTTGAAAATACAACATGTTTAGACTCTGGTTAACAATACAACATACTTCACACTGATATTTACAATTTACGTTGGCAGCTCTTCGTCCCATTTTTAAGAGGTATTCCTCATGTCCATAGTCCATATTTTGTGGGCTCATATTGTTGCTGCATTTGGCAAAACACATCTTACTTTGTACATGAAAGAACAGAGTTGTATATACAGGTATTTACTGGCATATTTAGACAAATGGTATAGAGTAACCTGATCCTACGTTTGTTGATTAGCTTTCATCATTAGCTAAGGCATCAAGGGATGTGCTGGGTCAATTCCCAGGGTATGCTACTCAACTGAACTACAGCCAGCGTATTGTGGCAAGAAAAGACAACACAATACCAAGTACTGAAATGACTTATCTCCTGCTAAAATAACAACATAGTGATTTCTTACATGAACTGCTCACTTCTTACTGGTTCCTCGTTAGAGAAATTATCATAACACCTAAACCTGGCTTGAAATTGTTTCATGACAGGGGATGTATCTCGGGGCAGATTGATATTAGATAAAACAAACAGGCGAATTACTTGGCTCAGAAATTACTGACTTTACTGAGGAGTCTGCTATTCCAATTCAATTGTTAAGCTATGTCAATTTATTGCTGTGGCCAAAGGGTAAGTGTCTGGTTCAAACCCCGTTGGAGCTCCTCAACTGAACTGCTGCCAGCGTATTGTTGCTAGGGTAAAATGAGACACACAACCACAAACAAAAATCACACATCTCTCTTGCTTAGCAAAAATTGAAGAACTTACTTGCAGGATGTTTTGGTGACGCAGCACATTCTTCTTTCTGGCATCCTCGGGGATGCGGCATGGGGTTACTCTGCTTTCAACTTACACTAAAAAGGGTTCATAGCACTAACTAAACCTAACTTATCACTAGGGTACCCAAAACAAGGCTAACCTGACCCGTCGCACTGGTTGGGTACTTACTGGCGTAGCACTTGCTTGGATGCACTCAGCGGGCTGGATGATGGTGCAGCGAACGCTGCGGCATCCGTCATCAGCAACAGTGTCTGTTCTGCTCTCTGCGCTTAGCCCATGGCTGGTGATGTTTTACGCCACGAGGTCTCTCAGTAGCATGCAGTTTGTTGCCCTGGTGGTCCTCTGCAGCTTCTCCATGGCTGGATACGTCTCGGCGGTGGAACATATTTCCTCTCAGCCTGGGAAGAGGAGGGTGATTTGCTGGGTGGCTGCGTCTGAATGGGCAGCGGTATCTGCGTTGGAGCGGGCAGCGGTTGCTGCGGCTGAGTGGGCGCTGCTGTAGGCGAGTCTGCGGTGTTCTCTTGATCTGGACTGGCCGACCAGGAGGAGGGTGGATGTTGCCCAGCGAAGGTTGGTGCGGCTTCCTGCATGTACCGGGGCTCGAAGTTCAGAGTGGAGTCTGGCCGTTGGATCTCGTCTGTCACCTGGTTCCTCGTCCTCCCGAGGGGAGGTGTAGGCATGGATGGTGGAGCTTGTGCCTGCTGTCGGTGTGGAGGAGGTTCCATGCTTACTCCCTCTTGTTCGTTGAACGGAGTTTGGTTTGCCGGGTTCAAGTTAGGAAAGCTAGGTGGAGCTGGGGCTGGTTTGGTGTCAGTGATGCTCACTTTGGTGACCTTTCCCCAGTCATCTCGCACCCAAAGAGTGTTACCGCTTTGCTCAATTACTTCTTGGGGTCCTTCCCACTTAGGGTAAAACCCTGCGTGAAAGTGGGCAGCTTTATTGCTGAGCGGGTGGCTGCGTGTATATACATAACCACTCTCTGTGGCTTGTGCTGGCCTGGAGTTTGGTCTGGGCATTTTCTTCTGCAGGTAGCATTGTTGTCTGTCAGTTACCCTTGTTCTCCGTTCATTGGCGTTCTTGCGGACTTCCTCTGCTGTAGGATGTCTGTGGGTTTCTCTTCCCATTCCCACTCTTGTGGGCGGGAGATGGTTCTTCCGAATAGCAACTCACTTGGGGTCGCTCCGGTTGCATCGTTGGCGAAGGGTGAACAGGATTTCTGGAATGTAAGCGTCCAAGTTCTGGTGATCCTGTTGCATTCTAACCTGTAGGTCCTTCTTTATTTCTTGGTTCCTGTGCTCGGTCAGATTTCCCTGTGGGTGGTATCCTGGGGTGGTCCAGGTTTCAGTGCCCCATCTGCGTGTGGCGGCGGCCCATTTTCCCCCTCTAAATTGGACTCCATTGTCGGTTAGAATGGCTTTTGGGTATCCCCATCTAGGGAAAAATTCTTCATCCAATTTTCGTTTGATGGTGGTTGTTTCGGCATTTGGCAGAGGATAGGCTTCTACCCATCTGAAGAAGAGATCAGTTGCAACCAGCAGGTATCTCTTCCGACGATCCGAGGTGGGATATGGCCCCATCAGATTTATGGCGACCGTGCGCCGCGATGTGGTAGGTCGACGTGGGTGTGGTGCGGCTTGCGTTTTCCCATGTGCCTTCGTGGTGGCACATAGTAGGCACTGAGAGACATAGTCCTAAACAAAACGGCATATGCCATTCCAGGTGAATCTCTCTCGTATCTGTCTCAGGGTTTCCGCAGTTCCTGGGTGGCCTGCTTGAGGGTGGTCGTGGTAGTAGGCACATAGATTGCTTCGTAACGTGGGTGGCACCCAAAGCTTCCATGTAGGTCCGTCACTCTCGTCTCGTGCCCATATGTAGCCTCCCTCGTCTCTGTAGGTTTGCGGGTTGGCTTGCAACTTCTTGTTTATGTCGGGGTCCCGACGTTGTTCATTGGCAAACTGCTTCCGTTCAAGAGTGGCCGTAATGGCTTGTACCACATCTCCATTAGTGCTCTGTTGTCTTGGATATTAAGGTGGAATAGCTCGATCCCAGTCTTCTAGAGTGGGGTCGTCTCGTTTTGTGTTGGCAGGAACTCGGGATAGTTCGTCTGGCAACTCATTGTTCCTCCCTGGGCAGTTTTCAATGGTGAATGTGAATTCTTGTAGCAGGAGAACCCATCTTTCTAGCTTAGACTTAGTTGCACTGGTCTTCTGTAGCCATGCTAGTGCCTGCTTGTCAGTGCGAAGGATGAAGGGTGCATCCTCGAGGTAGTATCTGAACTTCTTGACTGCCCAAATTACTGCAAGGCACTCTTGCTCGTTGCCGTGGTATCGGATCTCAGGGCCTGTAAGTTGGGTACTGGCATAACAAATAATTTCCTTTTCCCCATTTGGTTTCTGCTGGTACAGCACGGCTCCTAAGTCATGCTTGCTGGCATCGGTCTGAAGGATCAATGGTCTGGCAGGATCTGGGCTGTGTAGCACGGTAGGTGCTTGGAAGGCAGCTTTAACACTTGGAAAAGCTTGGGCAGCTTCTGGTGTCAACTTCCAGGTCTTGACTCCTTGGAGCAAGTCGTTTACGGGTTTCATGAGTTCTGCGGCGTTTGGGACGTAGTTCTGAAACCAATTGCATAGTCCCAGGAAACGTCTCAGCTGCTTGCGGTTTTGTGAAGGGGTAGCCTCTTGGATGGCTCGAATCTTCTCTTCCTGAGGATAATTTCCTGTAGGAGTTATCCGGTGACCCAGGAAATCTACTTTGGTAGCTTCGAAATGGCACTTGTCAAGTCTGCATGTCAGCTTGTGGAGCTCAAATCGTTTTAGCACCAGTTGCAGGTGGTGTAAATGCTCTTCCCATGTTTTGGAATAAATGATCACGTCGTTCAGGTAGGCGTGACAGAAATTTCCTATGTATCCTGTGAGCACAACGGCAGACATCATCCGCTGAAAGGTAGCTGGGGCGTTTTTAGTCCGAATGGCATCACTGTAAGTTCCCATTTTTCCCCGTTGAGGGCAGTAAATGCAGTGTACTAATGGGATTCTAGTTTAACCGTAATCTGCCAGTAGCCGCTGCGCAAATATAGTTTGCTAAAAATCTTGGCCTGGCCCAATGCTTTCAACGTGTGACCCATATGCAGGTCTGGTGGTGCGACAGATTGCGTTATTTGGTTCAGGTAACAGTAATTAACACAGAACCTCAGTGTTCTGTCCTTCTTTGGCACGATTACAACTCGAGAGTTGTATGCTGATTGGGTTGGCTGAATGATTCCCAGTTGTTTTATCTCGGCAAACTGGGTCTCAATCACTTCCCGTTTGGCTGGTGAGGGTTTGGTGGGTTTGTTGTACACCACTTCCTTGGTGGTGAGATGGATTTCATGTTCCTTCGCCGTCGTCTGTCCCATTGGCCCTTGGCACTCAAATACCTGGTGCTTCTCATTGATGATCTTCGCTAGATCTTTTGCTTGGTCTGGTCTGACTTGGTGGTTTATGTTATGGCTGTCGACTGCCTGCTGTAGGTTAGTGTGGGTAGGATGTCTCCAAGTAATCGACTGTTGTTGCTGGGTTCCCCAGTAGATTCGTGTGTACAGTTCCTGTTTTAAGCAAACACTGATGAACTGACAAGAATGAACGTACGTCTGCAGGAAACTTTTCTAAACATCAAAGATGTGCTGTGGATGCATTATGCATATTTTACAGTATGTGAGATGCACATTGCCTACTCAACTAGTTGCCTGAAGTGTAAACCACAAATGCATAGTACACGACCGATACAACTAGTCATCTCAGGAGGGAAGTGCGCCTGGCCCTGAGCAGAAGACAGGTTACAGGTGAGAGGAAATTATATAGCCTGTATTGATGCGACACTACTGTGGTTCAGGCAAATCATAGACTTTCCTATACCACCATAAGTAATCCACATACATTTAAAATCCAGTCCAAGTATAATGATAATGTTCAATTATTACAATATTCTAAGTGGGCCATAACATCGTTGTCAACAGTCAATGTCATTGCGGATAGAAACACACAACTGGACAGTTCAGGATATAGGGGCAATAAATCAGCAATGGCTTTTGTTAAGGAATTCATCCCAACATTCGCTTCGAGTGATTTTGGGAAAACCATGAAAAACTAAAATCAACAAGGCTGGGGCCGGGTATTATTTTTTACCTTCCTTATTAAGACATAGTTCCAAAAGTATATAAATTCCTTTATTACACTAAATTTTAAAGTAACACAAACCATTTTTGTAGTCTTTTTTAAGCGACAATGTCATTTGTTTTCATGCGTACATAATTAATTACCTTTGGTTTTGCATTTCTTGAACCAAACCAATTTCATTGGATAATTGTTTCGCAGAGATTTGTCCCGCGACAACTCATGCAGGTTACCATTACCTGCAGATGTTGTTTCAAGAATAGGGGCGTAATTTTTAACCATGTACAAAATTTCTACACTCCGCCGAATCTCACCACAAAAAGACATCAGTACATTGTGTTTTCATTGTATTTGGCTTCCGTTTGTTGGCCGGTGTCCACAGTTTTTCACCACGCAATTCAGCTAACTGCGATTGTTTTCAAATTCGGGACACATTTTCCAGATTTCCCTACAGCAACTGCTGCACGTTTATCGGTATACAAATACTGGAAAAAAAACAAACAAAGTCCCAGTTTTTTTTATTCACTAAACACGAGAGAATTTCTGTTTACTTGACAACACAGTCTTAAGCTTCTCGGATAATTTAATAAAAAAATATGAATGTGAATGTTTATCATCATGAAATACTGCGATGTAAAGATACTAAATAGCTTTGCACTGTTGTGCAATACACCATGCTGCTATCCGGCATTACAAGCTTGTAACTTTGCTACACGGTGTATCGTTAAGCATACAGCTACGCAAGGTGATTAATGATTTGCCAACTAGTTTGCATATTTCCGGCGTGACTAGTCTTGATCGAGTAGTAGGCATTGAAAATTGATTGAAACAGTAACCAAAGCAATGCTGGCACTTGGACGCAGTTAACTTCTCAACCATATACTCAAATATATGAACTCAAAGATGTCACATTTTCCATATACAGGTACTGCAATACCAGAAAATGTTACCGGCTGCCTACCTATTAAGCCACCACAATACCACTTCCCAACTTAGTACGTGGTTTCTAATTGCTCAAGGTGATCATTTTTACTAATATTTACACGCTGATCAACATGTCATGTTTGGTCACTTCAACTAAAGGGTTACAAAGTTCTAAGCATGAAGGGATGTTCTTGTTGTAAACTTTATTTTGCTGTTGTGTATCAGTATACCAGCAGCCTGTATACGAAAGTTTGTTACTTAATTGCATATGACTACGATGATGATGTCCAATTAAACATTTCCATCATTCACATTTGAAGGTGTATAACTCAGTCATACATCACAATAGGCCCAATATTGTATTATTGTTTCCCTATTTATTTGACTTCAGGAATTCACTCCTGCCAGGTTAGGAACTATATATATATACACATATACATATATACACATATATATATATACATATATATATACATATATACATACATATATACATACATATATACATATATATATATACATATATATATATATACATATATACATATATATATATA
>PNEQ01112455.1:0-17767 GCA_003012365.1 Medauroidea extradentata
GAGAGAGTACCTTCCGTCCGTCAGTCTGTTTTGCTAGTTGGAGCAAGCTCGACTGAACGGAAGGTGGGGAAGTTGTGCGGAACTGAACTGAACGGACGCGGTGCGTGGCATGCCATCTGTTTACATATAAAGCAACCTATCAGTCGAAGACTGGACTGAACTGAACGGAACTGAACGGATCCAGTGTGCTCGCTGCTTATTTCTCCAGATATAGATCCTACAAAAATTAATATATAGTCCTAGCCACGATTTTGTCACGAAAAGAGTTTTGCATCACTTAGTTACAATGTCTTACGTGCGTATCTACAGTTATGCTTCATTGTTATTGGGAGTGTATCATTGTTCAGGCATGACTCATTTGATTGCACCAAAAAGAATAATAAGGAAACTGAGGAGTTGGCTTTTAGTAAGCTAAGGCGTTTCTTCAATCAAACAATCTATCTTGTTCGATTATGTCCATAGAAGACATCGACAAATATTTGTACCGATATCTCAACTCTTCACCAAGTTATGAATTTTTATGTTGACTGGTATGTTGCTATTAATAATTTCTGTTTTATCTTTGACTGTCTTGATAGTAACTACTATTGATTTGTGTAATGTAAATATATAATACTTACTGGTATTAAGAGAAAATAATGTGAGAGAAACGTGAAATAATAATAAAAAAACAATATCTCCAAAACATATACCTGTAATTATCTGACAATGCAATTTTCTTACTGAGGCCTTTATTCCGGCCAACTCCTCAATTGTGACTCCATACGTCTGTGATTTGTCTGTAGAATCACGAGACAAGGGAGGGTTGAAACGCCCAATCACTGAACACGAAGCAGAGGTACAGATACGCACATAGGGCACTGAAACAAATTAGTACGAAAATCTTCTCGTCATTAAATCGTGGCTCTACGTATAAGTCAACTGCATCACGCAAATTTTTTGTAATATAATTTTTAGTTATTTTGATGTTGGATTGAGGGAATGGTGGGGGGAGTATGTGCCAACCTGCGGCCCTTCCTCTCCCGAAGTTACGCTTGTGTCTATAAATATTATTTTTTAATGAAATTCATCTCTCGGGTAAACTTTTTAGCTCGTCCACGTGCCATATAAGAAACCTTTACACGCAATCAAAAATCGGTTTCGGAATCTTCACCAAGTTAGCACGAATTAAAAAATTCAACTTATGCGTTCATATAGTAATCCAAATATACTTTTATTTAACATTCAGTAAGTCATGAGATCCTGAATTGCTTGGGGACTTTTTGACATAACCTGGTGATAGAGTCAAGAGGGCTGCGACAGTGAGAAAATGTACCTAACGCTAACAACTTACTTAAAATAACCGCCATTGGATCACAGAACAGTTGCGAGAGTCCGGGAAACAAATTAAATCGCATAAAAAGACCAGCACATACAGTACTTATTTTTAAATTAATTCTCTCAAAATGTACAGGACTGATAGTCAATTATTGTTTACACGTGTAATTTTTTGTTTTAATTTGAACGTAGATAAACGCATAGTTATTAATTAAAAATAATGATCAAAATGGGTTAGCTGCAATTCTACTAATTTATTTAAGCACGTAAATTCTGTACTATTATAACCCTCGATTAAAAAACGTTTGCTCTGGTGTTGCCAACACATGTTGTCAGAATTATAATTTAGTAAACACCACTGACCTATGGTGACGGTGGTAAAATTATGTAGACAAAAGTGAAATTCAACAGCGAGAAGTGTTTCCGAGTAAGTATTTCCTTTTTATGCTCCGAACTTTAACCTCGCATTCAAAAGCATATTTGACTAAATATATATATATATATATATATATATATATATATATATATATATATATATATATAGAGAGAGAGAGAGAGAGAAAGAGAGAGAGAGAGAGAATGAGAGAAAAAACTGTTGTTGATAGCGTCCGTGTAGGTAGTGTTTATTGTGATGCATCAGCGTTGCAGCTTACAGACAAACCTTACTTATGAATGTATCATTACATAAAGGCTCCGCACCTGAGACCTTCGGCTTATGTAACATGCGCGTTGTTCGTATTTACGATCCTCGTAAACCTGAAACCTGGAGATGGCTAAGGTACTGTAGCTGCAGAGAATTTCGCTAACAGGTTCATTTCTGAACCAACCAACCCTGGAGGTGAATCGAGTGGGGAAAAGGGGGGAGGAGGTGGACAGGTGACTGAGGAAGCTGCAGCCCCTGTAATGTTTACTTTGAATTATTATTTAAATAAAAACAAATATTGTGATAACCATGGTTTGAAAACGGACTAAAAAGTATAAAATAATTTTTCCCATGAAAGTTGCACAGTTGTAAGATTCAAAACTAAAAACGTAGGAGGCATGCGATAGGTAGGGACTGGAAAATTTCGCGAATTCAATTACATGTAGGCTAGATTCCATTTTACTATGAATACTCAAGCCTCGTCTATTCGTTCATTGCCTGCTGTTACACTGAGTAGCAGCGATACCGACTCGAATGAATGGTCGCATGACTAGAGTTTCAATTTAAAAGATTATCCTATTTAAGTACATATTTTCCTTAATAATTAGAGTCCACGATTTTTGGTAAAAAGAATTCTGCAACAGTTTGTTTCAATGCCTTACATGCACATCTGCAAGTCTGTTTCTTGATTATTGGCGTGGCTCATTTGACTGCGCCAACAGGAACAAGGTTACTGCGACACCACACGTCTGTGATTTGCGGGTAAAACCCCGAGACGCTGAGAATTTAAAACAGCCAATCACTGACCACGAAGCAGACCTGCAGATGTGCACGTAAAGCATTGAAACAAATTGTTGCAGAATTCTTTTCGCCAAAAATCGTGGGCTCTATAAATAAGTAGAGACACTGGTAAATCGCGGGAAAAATTGAATGTTTGCTAGACTCCAACATGCTATGTATAGCACTGAATATTTTGCACCTATATTGGCCACAGTTTATATGAAGCACAGTGTCCCTCTTCAACAGACCCAGTTAGAACTTTACAGTTTTAACACAGAACGTGTGTGATTTGCCAGAAAACTGTTCCCTAGTGTCACGATTGAGATATCATAGTTTATTGGAGACTACGAGAAATATTTTCGCAATTTTCCAGTGTCTCTATTAATAATTACTTACACCAATACCTGCACGTTACAAAGAATTCCCAATGACAACTGCTTCCTACGCTTCTTACTATTATCTAATACATGCGCCCTATGTTTTTACTTATAAATATAATAAGTATTTTCACTGAAGAAATTATTTTATACGTTTAGTCCGTTTTAAGGACGGAATATATTAAGTGTACATATATATTTAATCATTTCAATTTAATTATTATTTTGTGCTTTTTAGTTTAGTGTGTGTAAATTATGCAGTCTATTTTAATCAAGCGAAATTCGTATCGAACAGGCATGAAAGCGAGTTATATTGCATTGTTGCCTTTTAAGCTCCGTATTTTATTTCTCGCGAAGTTAGGAAAATATCCGTTTGTTTAAATGAAGAAACGTGTCTTACAGAAAGCTACAAAACTGTTGTTTTCTGCAAGCCACAGTATAAACGGTGAATATAAAATTTTTAAAACTTACTTTTCCGAGAAACATTATTTAAATAATTTTGCTAAAAGAGGAGTAGAAGCAATACTCATTCAAGCTACATAAACAGAAATTCGAAAACCTGATCCGTCTCATACAAATGGGCCAAGTATGAAGTAAAATCATGCACGTTTTGACTTTTAATTGCCTTTATGCGAAAACTGGCTGATTTAACTGTTTTTGTAAGAGGAAAATGTACTTCGAAGAAACGTTAACACTTTTTCATACAAATTATGATTTTCCCCCCCTTTGGAACGCCTAAGTGTGGTAGTGAATCCGGCTTCACACATGAACACACACTCAGAGAGAGACAGAGAGAGTGTGTGTGTGTGTGTGTCCTCCGTCTCTTTCTTCCAGCCCACTCTCCCCTCGTCTCTTCAGCTCCATTCAAGAAAAGCCGGATTGTGGAATGGGGATGGGTGAAGGGGGAGACGAAGCAGGATGAAGTCATCCTTCCAGTCGTTCCGAGACGCCGAGGATTTGACAGCAACGAAATGGAATAGAATAATGTAATAAATGACAGCCGGAGGAGGTCGAGGGAAAGTGAGCATGTTGCACTGCGAAATGAAATAAAATGACGCCGATGTTATTTCCATCTCTCTTTCGCACGCAAAATAAAAAAAGAAAATTTTCCTCTAGCAATTTTTTTGACTCCGCTTAAAATTCCAAGCGACGTGAATGACCAGCGTTACTGCATATTTTTATCACTTGCGGCACGAAACGAAGAAGGATGGATAAAAATTCTACTTTCTAACTCCTTACGTGCGTACGTGCAACGAATATCTTTCCCTTCGTTGCCTGCTTTTAAGGACATGATCCAATATTTCTAATGCTTTTACGAAGATTAATTATTCAAATCCTAAACGGGAGCATACATCGAAAAACATTTTTGTTATAAATAGTATTTATTATAGCAATGAATTTTTTTCAAATTAAAATACACATTGCTTTAGCTAATTAAACAATTAAAGAATTCTCATCAATGAACTAATTAGCCAAATGTATTTAATCTTTTGTCTAAAAAAAAGAGACTACATAGTAAAAACACATATATTTTAACAAAACTGTACAACAGTTTTGCGGTATCAGCTCTCGTTTAGAAATAAATAAATAATTATCATGAAAGCAGTATAAATGATGCATCATGGCCTTAAAAGTGCGTTGCAGCTAACTGACGAATGGTTGGGGCCTAAGAAGACACAGAACAGTGTAATTTTTCATGAAGGTCATTGAACGGGCGAATTATTATGTTCCTTAGTGATTGACAATATTTTTGTAAACTATGTGAGCGAATATTTTGAAAATGTGACGTATTCTTCAAAACTATCACAATAACAGATAACTCCTTTATATTCGTAACACGTACTCTCCACCCTACTCTTAAGAGTGCGTGGTAGACAAATAAACGCTGAAAACATCAATTGATTTCTATGCTTTTTTCGAAGCTAATATGGATAAAATACTCAATGACAATCCTAGATAATGGTATTTGCCAAGTTTATGAGTAAATATTTATCCAAAATTACTAATTCGTTATGCTTGATCTCTTGCGCCGCAGTTAAATGCATGAGTTTCCGGCGTATGAGATTGTGCCTCAGAAGTTCGTGACACTGAAAACAGTTTTGTTCAAAACGTTTGCTAAAACTATTGTCTAGGATTGCTATTGTTTAATTTTCGCAAATTGGCTTCAAGAAACCTACAGTCATAGATTAATGATTTTAGCGTTGAATTATGTACCACGCCCTCTTAACACTACAGTAACACACTCACTTAACACATTACTCCTAATCCTTGTAACACATACTCTCCGCTCCCACTACCCTCAAGAACTCAAACGGACCTCCTTCCCTCTCATCATGTATCTGAAATAAATATGTAGTTCATGAGGAAATCATCACTTCGGCGAAACATGTGGTAATGAAGTTCGCAGTTTCTAAATTTTACTATGATTGGCACAGTGTCTAGAACACTCGCCTCCCGCCAAGGCGTTCCGGGTTCGATTCCCGACGGGGTAGGTCCCCGGATTTTCGCATGTTGGAATCATACCAGACGATGCAGCTGGTCGGCGGGTTTTCTCGGGGATTTCCTGTTTCTTCCGGCCCCTAATTTCAGGGCTGCTCCATACTCATGTCATGTCACCCCTTACCAGCGCTAAAGATCTCGATGTTAAGTGCAGATCTAAATCTCTTCACTTTGATTTAAGAGTATGTGGTAGATAAATAAACGCTGAAAATATCAATTGATTTCTATACGCTTTTTTCGATGTCGATATGAATAGAATACCCAATGACAATCCTAGATAACGGTATTTTCCAACTTTATGGGTAAATATTTATCCAGAATTACTAATTCGTTACGCGTGATCTCTTGCGCCGCAGTTAAATGCACGAGGTTCCGACGTCAGAGATCGTGCCTCAGAAGTTCGTAACATTGGAAACAATTTTATTTAAAACGTTGGCTAAAACTATGGTCTAGGATTGCTATTCTTTAGTTTCCGCAAATTGGTTTCAAGGAACCTATAGTTATAGATTAATGCTTTTAGCGTTGAATTATGTACCACACCCTCTTTAAGTGCTTCTATACTGACTTCTGAACATGTTGCCTTCAGATAATTGCTTCTACAATAAATTATGTACCTCACGATTATGCTAGTACGTCCTCTATCTAACGCATGAGTTATACAGATTACGTATTACTATTATCTGTGATTCTGGAATACCGTACTGCATTTAACCGTCGGGTTATTTACCAGTATCGTATTCCGCGCACCGCCACTAGAACATTCATCACATTTATGACTTCAATATCAGCAAACACGTTAGTAAATGGAGTGCTCCATTTCGTACCATCAGTGATTTATCTAAACGTTCCCAACGGCATCAGCATGGAAGTAAACAGCTTGTGGATTATTGTGACAGAAAATTGTTGATGGTATTTTTAGTCAAATAACTCTAGGTTTTTTTTGGCACTACCACGTGATCAGAAAATCTTGACTGGGGTTGGTGATTCTCATTTATAAAAATTCTGGTATTATAGTAAAACTTATGACGTTCTGAGCAAGTTAATTAAACTTTAGTGTTCAGAAAGTCATTATGTTACTTAAACATAAAATTATTATTTTTTTTTTGTATCAGGTTTATGTCAACATGGCTACCACCAACAATTTTACGGATAAAATTTTGTTCATCGCGCAGTAAAGAGAACTAAATATGCGCGAGTTAGTTACAGGAGCAATATATAGTGAATTAATTTTGAAAAATCGTGAATTTTCTAAGTTTACACATGGAGCCATGTTGAGTAAATTAAATAAACATTATTTTAATATTGGCATTTACTTAGAATTTAAGAAAATCGCTACCCGAGAATTTTACCACACAGGCTCGAGTCGTGCCACGTATAGTAGCCTACGTGTTATTAATTTTTGTCTGCCAGGGTTACACGAAAATTATTGAGAACTTCTGGCATTGTATTTGGGAGAAAACAAAACAGCTACACTAATTAGTAGAGCCACGATTTTATGGCGAAAAGAATTTTTGCAACATTTGGTTTCGATGCGCCATGTGCACATCTGCAGATCTGCTACATCGTCTGTGGTTGGATGATTTTACTCTCACTTGCCTTGGCCAATTATAGACGTACAGACTCACAGTAATCTTATTCTGATTGGTGCAGTAAAATGAGAAACGTGTCTGAACAAAGACACGCTGCCAATTACCTTGAAGCAGAACTGCCGATGTGCACGTGAGTCACTGAAACAAAGTGGGGCAAAAATCTTTTCGCGACAAAATCGTGGCCCTACTAATTAGTTCATAAAGGAAAAATTGTGGCAGAAAGTGACTATGTCATTAACATTGAATTCTATCCACCAAATTAATAATAAAAAACTATTTAGCGTAGGTCTCAGCGCAATTATTTTATATCTTAAAAGTTTGGAACTTGAAACACTACAAGCAGTACACAATGAAAACTTATTTTACAGCAAATACGAGATTAAGTAACTATTTTCTTGTTGTTACACATTTGTAAGACCTTTTTTTTTGTGAACTAACTATATTTTAATGAAAAAGGTAACCTTTTTTTTTTCTATATAAAGCTACTCCTAAAACGATAAAGCAAATTTCAACTTATAAGTTTACTACTGAACTATAGTAATGAAAATTCTATTATTATTACTGGACAATTTGATCACGATATTTCTTTATGCCAAAGATAATTTGCAACGACGCAAATTTAAGCAAATTATTTGAATCAGTTTAAGTTGTGTTTCGCAAATGAAAGTTTTTTTTGTAACAAACTGACCACTAGGTAATAAATACCGTTCTGGACTAATATAAATTTTTAGGATTAACAGACAAGGACAACTAGCGAACTAAACGACAAATACTGCACAGTTAAGAACAACAATGAATAAATAAAACATCAAGATTGCTTTTGAGTGAAGAAAAAAAAAAAAAAGAAAACAAGATCACATTTACATGTAAATAAATAGGTGTATCATTAAGTATTCATGCAATGGCGCGAAGGTTTCATCACAACTTGAATGCTTGTCAACAACAGCTTACGCTGACATTTATACTTATTAACGGTTCTCGGACAGAAATTTCTGTGCTGGCAACGTTACAACTCCTGACGCCCTGCGTGTATTTTTCTATAACGATGTGGAATAATCATCCAAACATGCGTCGTCCGCAAAAAAAAAATATATATATAAAGGGTATTTCTTGCCACGACAATAAGTTGGTTTATATTTTCTGCATTCCGCCTTCCCACTCACTTCATTACACTCTTGGTATCCACACTTCAGGGAATACCAGGGCTATAAACAAGCACAGTCTCGCTGTGGTGAACAATGGGAACTCCCCCCACCCCAACTCCTTCACCATACCCTTCCTGCCTCGCAACAACAGTTTAATATAAAACTTCCGAAATACGGATGGATTTCTCCAAAGGGGATTTTTTTTGCTCGCTACTTTGTTCTCGTTTTCTCGTTTCTCTAACTCCCCAGGAAGCGACGACGCGAAGTTAGAAGTCGCGTGGGCGGGGAAGTAATAAGTCTGGAATTTTCGTTACTTTTTAGCGGTAAAACGCAGAGACTTGTGTAATATCGACTAATAAACATTACGATTATTTCCACACCCAGAACGACGTTAAATGAATCGTAACGAAAAAGAAAATCCTTGGTACATTGTTCCATTTGAACTTACTTCTTAAGTTCACTGCAAAGAAACGCCTAACCATAGAGATTCTAACCACAATGGGTTCCAGAACATCTAATTCATTGCTCCGAATTTTAACATATCCTTGGGTGAATCTCAAATAAACTTTGATCTTCCTGTTCGCATCGCAACACAGCGTAGTGTAAAATATTCTGCTTCCTAAGAACAATATATGTGTACAAAACTAACCATATCTCGTACCACTATACAAACAATTAAAACAATTAAAGTTTTTAGTGAACCTTCCCTTAACCTATCACAGTCGGATCAGTTCGTAACTACGCCCTTGGTACAAGTAAATGAATAGTATCAAAATTAAGTTACTTGCATACATTACGTTCTTTAATATCGGAGAGGTATTTATTATTCAGAAGAGAATGAGTATAGGTATTCCTACACTTCAAAAGGCCTCAGCCCAACAATATTATACACAAAATGTGACGATTTAAATGAGCAGCTGACCTCGTGAGGGTAGTGGGGAGAGGAGAGAGGATATAGACTTTGCACTCAATAAAAATGAAATTTATCAGTTTCGCGTTTTCACGACCTCTGAATTGTCTTAAAAGTCGAATAACAGATCTCTAGTACCAGGCTATAAACCAAGAGATTTATATCGGCAACTCTCAGTTATGGAAACCCTGTCATTACTAAGTACAGTACTTCCTGGCGACTTGCCAGAGTATTCCTTTCTACATTACGAAGTAAAAGTTAGATTTTTGGCTAAGTATCGTGTGAGCGTCCTGAATATATAGTAGAGCCACTGAATTTTGGGGGAAAGAATTTTGTACCAGCTCTTTTCATTGCTGTGCTTCATAGTTATTGGCAGAGTATCTTTGTACAGAGGCGTCGCTCATTTGACTGCGCCAACCAGATTGAGTGCAACCAGTGGCGTCGCGTGGAGTGATCCAAGGTGTGCGGTGCCCAGCAGTGAATATACGCAACACTGAGTTGTCTGAGGAACCATTTGACTTGTATGGTCAGGAACACTCCACAGCCAGTAGCGTACAAGAGGTAAGGCAGGAATTATCCTATAATTAGAGACGGGAAAAATTCGCGGTTTCACTGAGCTGTAGGTTAGCTTACAAGAATATATGTGTAACCTTGCAGACAGCAGTTGTTTATTAGCTGCTCGCTGACACTGTGAAATGGGCCTGTATTCAGTTACAGTTTAATTACTGGCTCAGCTACTTCCAGGAAGTGACGAGTAAACGTGTTACAGACCTATAGTTTTTGGAATTCCAGTTTGTGCCTAAAAGAAAAAGCGAATTTCTCAGGTCTCTACCTATAATATATTCACCTTGGTCTCAGCAACAACACAACTGCCATAGCCATCATTAGTAGAAGGCAGCGGCCTTAGATCTGGCAACCCTGCACACAAGGGTCATTTTAACACTTCTTTTAGTTCTCTAAAGACAATGGCTGTACCTGATTCGTTACTCTGCCCGACATACCGGCGAATCAGGGGAAGCCACTGCCATTTGCGAGACAAAAAAAAAGATTAAAATGACCCTTCCTGGCAGGGTTGCCAGATCTAAGGCCGCAGCCTACTAAAGACTGCTATGCAACTACTCAAAGCGTATAGTCGGTGCTAATACCGCATGCCTTGGAACACAGCCACGCTACGCCACTGAGTGCAACATACTATGTATGTAAATTGAGGGTAGAACTCTAAGACGCAGATAGTAAAAAAAAAAAAAAAAAAAAATATATATATATATATATATATATATATATATATATATATATATATATATATATATATATAGGGCCTAAATGTGTTCAATATCACTGGCTGCGAAGCAGAAAAAAAAAACAGATGTGCACTTAAGGCACTGAATCAAGATGTTGCAAAATTCTTTTCAAGAAAAATCAGTGGCTCTACGAATTTGTTATCAGACATGCAAAATTCGCGTTATTTTCTGACATCTGACTAGACTCCAAGTGACTATATAGGCTCGTTCGACGTCTCCCGCTGGCCGATATTGTCGTGACTTGCCGCGGAGAATGCTTATACGGTAGAGAGGCCAATTTCTGTCAAGACGTAACACACGTAAATGACAACACATAAAAGTTCGTCGCAAATTGAATTGCAGATTATGCTCTGTGATGAATAGGAAAGTGAAGTTTACATAGTCTGCTACCAAATGATAACGCGAATTTTGCATGTCTCTAGTTATCACAGTAAAAATGACAGGCCATTGTCGATTTCCCTCCCAGTCCCTGTCAATTGGTGAATTTCTGTGTAACCGTCCCTAATCCGTTGTATCCCAAGTTGAAAAACGATTGAGAATGTGTTTATTGAAGCGGAAATATTGTGACATAAACTGTTAGGTATGTAAGATAGGTAGGCCTATATCACGCAGATATTTAAAATAACAAGCCCAGTAACTTAAATATTATCCATTTATGAAAATATTTCACAGAACACAAGCAACGCCATATATTGATGAAACATAAGTTCATTTGCAAATACTTCTCAGATGCTAATTACAAAGTTATCCTAATATATTTAAGATGTACCTGTTATATTTTTCGTCAAATTCCAGTACTGGAGATTAAGTGATGCTCAGAAATAAAGATTTTTTTATTATGTAATACACAATCAGCTGTTCCTTGCAAAAGACCATCCTGGCTTTGACTTTAGATTTTCAGTTTCAAGGCTGCTTGACTTTACATCAAGCAACGCCATTGTGTACGACCCCATGAGAAGCAATGCATTGAAAGCTATCGTAAAGTCAAGTGCTAACGTTTTCAATTGTGTGACCAGTTCCCAGCACAGACTTTCACAGTTCTACCAACCGTGTTCCATTTTATAGGCCTGCAGCGCGACTGTGTTGCAATGTGTTCATCGAACCAAGCTCTCAACATTCCTCTCGGGCTGGTTCCGTTAACGTCCTGCAAAACACTCCGAGCACTCGCTTCCACATTTCGCATTTCGTGCCCGGGTTATCTACGAGGGATGCTGCACCCTCCCCCGAGGGGAACAAAAGGAGGCGCGACGGACCGTACGAGGGCTGCGAAACTACGGCGCCAGGATCAACTAGCATACCATCACGCACGAATTATTGATTTACTGTTTCATAAATCCGCGTGCCGTACAAAGGCGACCCCCTGGCAACAATACGGCCGTGTATAAATCTCGTTGTGAATGGGAGCTCGTCCTACACGCTGTATCGTTACTTCACCGAGGAGTAACGAGTTATTCAGCATGCCGGTTGGAGAGCACAATTAACTAATACCAACTTGACAAAAACCTTTATCATGGCTAATCGAAGTGCGGTCGAACATGCAGTTCAGTAAGCCATGCGATACTTGGCAAATTCACGGTACTAATTGGTCGCGAAAGAGTTAAAATTCTTCGGCCATGATATATTTTAATTATAGTTATCTCCCAGATAGCAAAACAGTTTCTAAAAAAAAACCTTTCATATTGTTTTGAAAGTTTCCTCATCGTAGGGTATTGACTGTAGAATTTTTAATATTTAACAGATAGAAGTGACATACTGTATTGCGAAATAATTTTTAATTGTCACTAATTTACAGCGTATTGTTAACGTATCGTACGTTCTTTTACAGTTACTTCGTTTCAAATTATTTTTCTCCTGTAGGGGATATATCCACTAGAATGTACCATTACTGTATATTGGCTTCATTATATAGTTATATATAATGTACATTCCACAAACAGTTTACCTATTAAGTTTAATTATTTATTTATTTAGTTCAAAGCTGTACAGGTCAACGAAGTCTACTCAGATTCCAATTCATTACACTAATTTATCAAGTCTCTGTTAGTATGGTACAAAAATACTCGAAAACAGTAAACTGTTAATATCTATACAGAGACAGTGTCAGTAATTATTCCCCTGAATCTTCGAAAATGAGCAGATTTCGATTTTGAGGACACTGAAAAAAAAAATGATATTGCGGTACAAAATACAAGAAACTTGCAGAAAGCGAAAAAGTAAGCACGGCATACTTATTAAGAACGTTGAATATCTTACAGTTCAATATCTTATACTTTTTTTGCAAATCTGGAAAATTAATTAACACTAATAACTTACCGAACTATAACTATGGCAACAACGCAATAATACTTTTTTTAAGTTTAAAGACACTCTTATCAAAGTCAGTAAACGAAAATTTAATAAAACCAAACACTCATCTATTGACACGATTTAAAGGTATTTTGACATTTGTAAAAATTTAAAAATACTTTTCGTGAAGAAACGTCAGACACGTCTTTGAATAACAAATTATGAATAAATTTTACTACAAATTTTTTATTATTGTGTTTTAGTTTTACTTAAAATGGCTACACAAAAAAATCTAAATTGTGACTTTCAGCAGTTAATTATAGAAAAAACACGTAACACAAAAATAGAAATGTTTGCTTCGTGAAAATTGCGTTTAGAGACTGAACAGAAGTCCAATTAAATGTAAGTGGTTAATGAACTCAGTGTCAAAATACACCAAATAAGTTTTCTTTAGAATTTTCTGTGTGGCACAGTCAATGTATTGATTTATGATTTAAGGTCCTATCATTTCCCCAATAATTTTTATGGGTATTATATGTCCAAGTTCTTTGAAAGTTTTTATTTCGTTTATCAGGAAAAGTAGTTTTGGCACTTACATCCTTTAGATATTCCACTCTATAATTCGTTCGCGACAAAGTGAGTACTTTGATAATCATCTGGTCTAGAATAATGATTACAAAATACTATACATTGTTACATCACGCGTTAGATTCTGAGTATAGTAGGGCCTACAATCTGTACACTTCGATTGTTACCAAGGTTAATTTTACTACAGGTTTGAAAGAGCTATGCTAAAAGTTTGGCACAGGGAAAATTTCTGCCGCTTGAGCGCTGTAGACCGACCAATCACAGAGCTTTCCTGAATGTTGAGTTACATTAAGTTGATAAATTAAAGAGCAAATTTGGTTTATTTTAACTTAAATTAACTTAACTACTTCTGCCATTTCTAAGTATTTTAAAATTTAATTTTGCTACAGTTCCGTATTTTTCTGGTTCCTTAGCGATAGCAGAAAATCTAGTGGCAGAATTTTTTCCTGTGCCAAACTCTCCCATAAGAAAACACATTTTCTTTCTAACCTGTAGTAGAGTTAACCGTAGTGTTACATAGGTAGCTTTAGGCGCTTATGAAAATTCACTCGCTGGAGTAGGGTAGGATATCTCTTTCGCGTAACCAGGTTTTTGTCTTTTACAAGGACTTGATGAATGATATAATATTACTATTCAAGATTTATGATGGCGGGAATAGCCAAAACATGCATATTTTCTATATGGTAGATATTTTGCTAAATGTTACGTCAGCAGCGCATTCTTTACACGCTATTCAATTTATATTTAAGTATAATATTAGTTTCTGTAGTTGAAATTTCTAACACGGTAAACTACACTCGAGTTAAATTTTGAACAGTTAAAACATGAAATTTTGACTGACCAATCTTACCGTTCTAAATTTTCATAAACGCATTTCGTTGATATTAAAATGTGGCAGAAAACTATAAACTAACTGAAAGAAAGTATTTGGACTATAAAAATGCTCACGTAAACCTGGACTAAGGT
Organism: Medauroidea extradentata; assembly: GCA_003012365.1. NCBI lineage: Eukaryota > Metazoa > Arthropoda > Insecta > Phasmatodea > Phasmatidae > Medauroidea > Medauroidea extradentata. The sequence continues at coordinate 14,402 of PNEQ01112455.1, forward strand.
GCATGTACCGAAAATGACCCAGTTCTCAATATGGCCCACTTGTCGCCATTGTGTGGTAAAGTCGAGATCGATGTGGGATCAATACACACTAGTCTCCAGAATGAACACACGCCGTCCATAAATATATGTATTATATAATCCATGTGTTATATTAGTAATTGAGTTAATGACTTAGATACTGGAGAATCCTTTAAGGGGGTAGGGGGCCAAAGCACCCCCCCCCCTTGGATTTAGAATTTTAAGTGTATAAAATTTATTTTTTGTATTTTTTGTTTAAATAGTGCTAACTTAACCACATAAAACTGAAGTTTTATTATTAAAGTTTCTAATTTATACATGTTTAATTAACAAAAAAGATGCAACAAGGTCACTGTCACCGAAAAAAAATCTTGCCCCTCCCCCTCAAGAAAAACCTGATATGACACCCCTGCTTAGATACACGTGATTTAAGCGGGCCATTTTCAGTACAGGCACCTTACGTATAAAGTATAAAATAACGAGCTGGAAGATACGTAACGGTCATGGAACCAAGGACACGGAGCCACGACGACCAGAGGGCGCGGCTTGGTGGTGGCGTCACGCGCCGACGACGGCGGGGAAAAGCCACCGCCCAGAAGCCCTTGCGGGGGTGTAACGGACGCACACGCCCCGTGCAGCGCACGCCCCGGGGTTCGTCCAAGAGGGGCGGGGGAGGAGGGTAATCATGTTACAGGATGCCAGGGAAGCCCCGCCTGGAGGATTCTCGCCGACCTCGGGGGTAGGAGCGTGTTGGTGTTCCGGCAAGGCGGGGGAACGCCGCGCAACCCTCGACTCGGGTCATCGCATAAATTACTTCGCCCCTAGCGCGCTCACCATCGCTCTTGCAGGAACCCACGAGGAAGGTGGGGGAGGGTAACTTCGGCGTGTGTTTCCGTCCAGCTGCCCCCTGCACCGACAAGCCCCTGGTAACACGAGACCTCCCTACCCGCCCGCCCCCGCGAGCGTCCAAAATGACCGGCGTGTCGAGTGGACGGGAACACCGGAAAGATGAGGAGGACGGGAAGTTAAGGTGGAGAAGAAGGGCGCAGGCTGGGGAAACTACCCATGGAAGTTACGGCGTCGCTGCGCCTGCTGCTTGAGGTTCTGATTAGATGACCGACCACACAAAGAGGGAGACAGGCCAAGGAGACACGGAGGCGGTGGTAAAGTACTAAATCTAGTCTCTTCATCTAGAGGCTGGTTAGAACTGAGAAGCGTGCTTCGCATACGGAAGAAGTTACAGGCGGTTTTGTTTTTAAGGTGACCGCCTCCGTTGGACGGTGCAGAATAAAATGAGCATTTTTGAAACCCTACCTACTTTATTTTCTCTCAGATAATTTATACTTCCCTTACACATTTAAATATAAGCATAGCCATCGAAGTATTTAGAATACGTATCCGAAAGTTAATGTCTGAGGTTTCAATAAACAATATTTTTTTTATTGTTGCTCTACACTCTAAATCTGAATTAGTGAATATTCACTGATTCACGCTGATGGATGGAGCAGTTTCAACAACTTGAATAAGTGAAAATAGTCACTGTTTAATTAGTGAATATTTACTGATTTCCTTTTAAGAGTGCCAACATCTCACAAGTGAATAAGTGAATATTCACAGTTTTTTCCAGTTGATTTCAAATAACAGTTTTCGCTTATTGAATCAGTGAAAAATTACTGGAAAATATGTGGACATTCACTAATTAACTTGTGGAATGTTGGCACTCTTTATAGGAATCAGTGAATAGTCACCGATTTCACTGTGGTTTCTCACTGATTCAATTTGTTGAAACTGCTCCATCTATCGGTGTGAATAAGTGAATATTCACTAATTCAGATTTAAAGTGTAGTTAACATGGTCTTTGATAGTGTTCAGTTTATTGTGAATCATACATAGCGGTTTGCAAGCATCAAGTGGGACACCGACAATAAACACCCATTTTCCTATCAATCCACAGAATTTCGGAAGTTCTGTCAATATGCAGTGGGAATTTAAAGGATCACCAAATTACCTGTAGTCTATCACCATATTAAAATTACTTCACCCCTCTCGTCTCTTTTTTTTTTTTTGTGGTGAAAGGGCATTCAAAAGAATGATCAAAAATTTTAATTATTATATGATCAACGACAGACTTTATCTGGACTTAGAATGTACCGCGGCTCGAGAAGGTTGTTCTATGGAAACACGATCACCTATTTTTGTGTGTTAGCGTGAGTTCAAACCAGGCAGTGTCGTTCAGTACGCGTAACACTTTCTGTGATATTCTCATGGTGCAGCTGATATAACGAATACTGATGCGTATCCAACAAGAGGTTTATAGAGCTCTTTTGCTTTAGCTAAACACGACCTACGATTTACAAATCGGAATGGAGGCAACTCTGAGTTAACTAAATGCGAATATGGACTGGAATGCATTTATAGTAAAATGTTCGATACATACTGATATGCAAACAAGAAGTGAACTCAAAAATAATATTGTGTAGGAACATATTTGGCCATACAGTAAACTACGCAACAAATGACTATAGCGACTCAATTTTGGAAAAAAGAACTTCCCACCAACTTGTTTCAATGCCATATACGCATAACTGCAGTTCTGCTTCACTATCAGTGATTGTATATTTTTAGCTCTACGCGTCTTGGGCTTCTTCCGACAAATTATAGACGTGTGATGTCGCAGTAACCTTATTCAAATTGTATAAGTCAAATTAGTGACGCCTTAGTGCAAAGACATGACACCAGTAACCACGAAGCAAAGCTGCATATGTGCTTGTAAGTCTATAAAACAGTTTGGTGCAAAAAATTTTCCTCCAAAAAACAAAGAAGAAATCATAATTTTTCGTTTAAAATCTGGTATATTACTCTGTTTTTTTTTTTGTGGAAAAGTAAACGCACTTGCTTGACTAACCCAAAAGGAATACATATTACTAAGGGCGTTTATAGTCAATGTTTCAATCCGGATTCTACACTTCTGTCCACCTTGGCGACTGAATTGAACTATCTTACTCCATCCCTACTTCAGGCTGCTTCGATTGTGGTTATAGTAATTAATAAAGAACCGGAAACTTCGCGGTTCAATGACCTGCATGCTGGACTCCACATTTCTGTGTACACTCTCTACATATTGGCTGCTGATCTAGTAACTGGCCAGTTGTACAGTGTGTTTCGATTCAACACAGAACTGGCAAGTGGGCTGCCTACCCACCCGCAACCGGCTTGAATTCTGCTCGCGGCGCGCTAGCGACGGAGCTACGTTCGATTTCACTGGTTGCCGCCTTCTTACGCAGCATTCTAAACGGTTTAACTCTTACAACATATATTTACACAGACTTTGGAATATGTTTCAACGAT
>PNEQ01112456.1:0-17791 GCA_003012365.1 Medauroidea extradentata
TTAACTGTCTTACAAGGGAAACTAGACTGAATATTTTGTCTCACTTGAACACTCTTAACTGTCTTACAAGGGAAACTAGACTGAATATTTTGTCTCACTTGAACACTCTTAACTGTCTTACAAGGGAAACTAGACTGAATATTTTGTCTCACTTGAACACTCTTAACTGTCTTACAAGGGAAACTAGACTGAATATTTTTGGTGTATGTCTTTAAGTGATGAGTTCTCATGCAGGAAATATTTCAAAGCCATAATCATTACTCGATTTCTGTTTTGTGGTGTGCAGGAGTCAGAACAAAGAATATATTTTTTTACACAAGGCAAATTAATAACAACTTGTTTGGTGATTTTAGTCAGAGCACATGCAATATGATTACGTGCTCTTCCAGCAACAAATTCTTTCCAAGCAGCACATTAAGATTTTCGGTTGGTGGAGCAATGTGCAGTTAGTTAGGTTGTAAGAATTACCCTTCCTTTTATAAAATAGATTGGATGCATGTGTTCCGGGTGAAGCAGAAACGTTCACCTTGTGAAAGCGTACCACAGCGGTTTGAACAGTGTAGCTGTCGTGTATTTTCAGAGAATGCTGTATTATAGTTACACACAGAAGGTTCACTTTACGTGACGTAATAGGTACTTACCCTCCACTGTCATTATCTATTTCAATTTTACATGAAACTATTTTAGATTTATGATCAATGAATTTGTTTTCCCGTTCTGTAGTAAGATTTGAAATTAATGATTTTTTTCTCACATAAATCACATCTATCCTTTTTGTTTTTCTGAAGGGAAATATTAAACTCAGAATTACATATTTTGCGATAGATGTTTTCTTTAATTATATTTCGAAAAAAAATGTATGTACATGCATTACACTTAAATGTAAAGTACCTTCCAAATACTACCTCTTACTATCTGCTCGGATGTAGTATGTATTCAACCTTGGATATAACTGAATGTGCTGCCTAACTTCTGAAACATATTCCTTATTTGTGAATTTTTTTATTATTTTTGCTTTTCAGTGGTGATCTTAGGACACCTTTAACAGTGTCCTGAACTCTTTGGAAGAAATATGAAACTCGTCTGTGGCGAATATCTGATGTTTTAACGAAAAACTCCTTGCACACGCGTTTGGTGTCTGAATGCTCTAGATGATAAATGAAGCTAAAACTTTTCCTGCTACTTCCTGACAGTGTTAGTAACATAGTTTCCGTAAAAATATATATATATATTTTTTTTTTTTGCATCAGATAGCTTCCAAAACATATCGTGAATATCCTGCCATTCTGTGGTGTAAACTGTGCAGTGCATTGCCTTACCTTCATATCATTTCTGTACTTTCTTGCAGCTTGTTCCTTCCCATTAATATTTGTGTATCGCTCACCTCACCTTGTCCTCTTCAACTTTTGTTCACGTTGCATTTCCATGAAGAGACAAAGCGCTTCCTACCGCTTGGCTGAATTACATCAGTAATTATAGAATCGCTTATCCACTAGTCTCTCTGGAGTATCTATGTCGTATTTATCGCTATCGGCACTGCACGTTGATGCGTGAACAATTTCCTCGCTAGTAGGAGAAACGATGATTTGCATAGGCAGAATTTCTTCTAATATGCCTGGGCTTGGTGGCTCTGAAACTACATTCATTACAAAATTAATATTTACGAATTTATCTTTTAAGTTTTTACATAGGACAGCTTCTTAGAAGGAAATTAGCTACTAATGCCCATTTTCTAAGCTTATTGGGCATAAATTACTCATAACCTATTTCATAGTAGGGCAGTTAAACAGACATCAATTTAATCCAGGGGACAATTTGATTGTTACAGCGAAATTGTATTAATGTTAAGAGATAAACAAAACTATTTCAAATGAAATATTGCTGCAATTTATTTCATAGTATAAAAAGTTTGTAATGTAACATTTATTCAAACCTTTTTTTAAGTTATGGCCATAAAATTTTCGAAACATGCAAAATCAAATAAACTCTGTAGTTCATAAAAAATACAACGATGCATGTTCTAGGCCTGGGAAGGCACCTGCATGCCGTGCAATTTCAGGTCAGTTACGTACGCTTCCACTGTGTTGCAACATTACACAGACAGAATTTTGTTAATTTTCAAAATAATAAACAAACGTACCTACTTCCGAAATCAGCCTTCAAAATTAAAATCTTTCACATAAAATTATTTTCTCTTTTAAACAGAAAACATTTAGTATTGTTATTGTATTTCTTAAAAACAAATTTGTAACATATTGTTAAAATATGTCTGCAGAAAAGTTAAAAAATAAAAAACACATTTTAAAACTATATCGTTGCTGATAGGGATACTTACAGTCAATATTTTCGATAGTGCTGGGATTTGTTATAAATATGGACTTATTTGCTACGTCAGAAAAATCTACACTTCAGAAGGTACATTCACGACTTGAAGACTAGTACTGGGCGACCTTGCAACATTGTTACATTTTTCCTTGAATCTGCAACCAAAACAATGTTTGTTAAAGTAATATTTTTCGTGTTATATTTTTAGTTGAAATCAACACATTAATTCATATGTGGATTATCGTAACGGTATGTAACAAAAATTGTGACTCGCATTGTTAAGATATTGGATACTGAACTTTATGTTTATTAAATATTTTTATTGGGACTTACCAACGGACTTACTGCGCTCATTGCCGTTGCTCGCAACTATTTTCTTGCTTCTTCCGTACAAAACGGGTTTCTTTTAATTAACCTCAACACACATCACAATGTAAATAACACCAAAGACAAAACAACACACAATCACACTCAGAAGGTGATGCTGTATTGGGTCTACGCACCTCTTATTTTCTGTAAACTATTGTGTGTGTACCAATCAACGAGCTATATAGAAAACATAGAGGGGCGGAAACAGCAATCTCCAAGGCTCTGTGGTGAAGCCCAATTGAACGTGGTATTTTGACTCTAGATAAAATGGCTGACTCTTATATCCGGTCGAGATACGAGAGCGATTGTGCTAATTTAAACATTATTACTGTATAATATATTAAAATAATTATTGGAATTTTTTGCTGTGTTTAGCGGGAATATAGTGGAGCTCTAAAGAAAAGGATTTTATGCGAACATATGGCGGATTTTCAATATAATGTTGGCCAAACTGCTGTTCGCCATGTTTTCTAGGGTCAAAACAGCCGTTCAATTGGGCTTCACTTTAGAAGCGTTTCCCCCTCTATGGTAACTATATAGCTAGTTGGTACCAATATATAAACATAACAAGATTTTGAAATATATTAACAGAAATAATATTTGTAGTTATTTACCATACATTATAGTGTTAATGTCGGAATATACAAGGATTAATCCTTTCGTTTTGTTGCAAAACTGTTTGAAAAATATTGATGTATCGTGAGGGTCTCCACAATTTTTTGTAGTGGTACGCCCAATAATTGTGTACGGCTTCTTTGTCTATCGCACGGCTTTTTTGTCTATCGCACGGCCTGGAAACTTGACCCCCTTGTTTGGCTGCAGTTCACCAAGTTTCTGATAATGCTGTACGTCTTTGGCGTTGCAGTCAGGGCGGTCGGGCTCAAACTCCGCCCACTTCCCATTTTTTGCAGTGTTTACAATAAAGATGGCTTAAGTCATGCGTGAGGATTGCGTTTAATTTTACATTATGCCGAATCGCTGTGTTGCACCAGGTTGCAAAACTAATTATGATGACCGTTCTCATGAAAAGTTTACAGTGTTTCATGCAAATAGCCTTCCCGAAAAGTGATTTAATTTTGAAGCATAGGCTACGCATTAGTGAACAAAGATCAGTTTGGTGACGTAATAGGCGAGGTGGTTGTGCGCTTTAGTACTGTACTAGGTTTAATTACCTTTATCATTGTAGCGTTTAGTAATATTCATACAAAAACGTGTAGTTTCATCTCATTTAGTATAGGATCTACCTGCTAACAGTAATGTATACATCACAAGTTTATTTCATGTTCTCATGTGGTCATTTGCTTGTTAAAAGCAATTATCAAGTTCTTACCCAACAAAATTATGCTTTGTTTATCTAGGCCTACATGCTACATAGACAATTGTAGGCGCATTTGTCGATGGATAATTCTACCCAACATCAACTGGTCCTAGTAATAGGTACATATTAACTGCCCGTGTTGTTACTATAACATAAATTTGACTTGCTGCATTTAAAAATAAATTATGCTAATTTGCTCAGTTCATGTGCATAATTTGACTGCACAGTTGCATTAGCAGCATCACTCATGTAGGTCTACGGTGTGTATGTTGTTTGATGCAGTGTAAAGTGGTACGCACGGGGGCCTACCATGAAGACACACAGCTTATCACGTACGAATGACAATTTGACAAAACGGAAAATTAAAACTGACGTACAAAGAGTTGCTTGGTAAAGACTATTTTAATTGTTGTACAAAAACACATCGTGTATGCGTAGTGTAGGCGAACTGACAATTTTCTGATGATCACTTTGTAACACTGAACTCGGTAAATATCAAGAATCGCTACTCATCATGTACCGGCCAAACTAATCGTTTTAGACATATAGCCTAGTAAACTGATGAAAAATGTTCTTATAGACGTTAGAATTAGTTTTACATAAACAAAATTGCAGTGTACTAACTTCGAAATTTTACATTTTTACGTTAAGTTTGAAGTTTGTATAGATTAGTTTAAGTTAGTGTAGGTTAGTTTTTGTTAAGTTTCTTTGCTATTATGTTTTCCATTTTTCGTTAGGTTATGATACCTTAAGTAAGGGTAGGTAAGTTGTCTTTACATAACCTAACGAATAGTGGAAAACCATCAAAGGTAACCAAAATAAACCTAAACTAACCGAACATAACCAATGTAACCTACTCTAACCGAACGAAAACATTTCAGACTTAGAAAACTACACATTTTTTGTACGACTACTTCTAATGTCTACAGAAACATTTTTCGGTAGTAAACTATATGGCCTTCCTCTAAAATCAATAGTTTAGCCGGTACACGATGGGTAGTGATTCTTGATGTTTACCACACAGCAAAAATCCAAGCCATGATGATTATAATAACTCATTAATGTATATGACTACATTACTGCGTTTAGAGTAACAACTCAATCCGGATTGAATTAGGAGTGGACTGAAGAATCTAGATTCAAATATTACTTTAAGCATGTTCCTACTGGAATGAAGTAAGAGTGGAGTGAGTCCAGTCCAGCCGGCGAGGTGGACAGCAGTGTATAATCCGGATTGAAACGTTTACTGTAAACATCCATTAGACTGAACTGAACGAAACCGAAGCGGTCGCCATATTGAATCATTTCTTTAGTTATGTAAGAGGTTAGAATCGTCCTGGGCTAGATAAATACAACTGTGTTATAAAAATAATTGAAAGTGCTAAATATATCAAAATAAATGTCTCTACTGATAAATTCAAACAAAATATACAGCAAATACTCACCTCTTGCTTTTTTTGACAGTCAGTTGTTCTGTAGTTCAGTGTTTTGCAAAGAGATTACTCTAGACACATATTCAGTCCATGTTTACATTTCACTCTGGATCGAAAATTTTAGTGTAAACACATTTCAGTCCACTTTCACTTTAGGTTCGCTCCATATTGAATCCAGCCCAAGTTCAGTCCAGGCCGGAATTTTACCACGAAATCACTACATGATATATTGCTTTAGATTCAATGATTAATGAAATACGCAACTAACACAACAGAGTTTTCTATACATCAGTATGGTAATTTAGGTCTCGACAAATCATGGATGTTTATGACTTTAAGGAAAATGTTTTAACAAGACATGCACAGCTGTACATCGATCACTGGAAAATTTACTCTCGGATAGTAATGTTGAACAGGATGCTTTAAGTAATAACACCGTGGGGGTTTTCTGTTTTTTTTTTCTCTTTCAGTGTTGTATCTTTCCTGATCACCTTATATATATGTATGTGTGTGTATAATGTATATTCAAAACCTGACAAAAAATTTACAGAATTTGAGCAGATAAACATTAAATAAATTGTTTTTGAAGTTTGTCAATCTCTACTACATTTGGCATTGGCATGGTACAGAAACTGCCCGCAATGAAAGAATGACGTAATGGAGAAAACAATACAAAACTGTAAAAATATTTTCTTTAAGATATTTAAACTGAAAAAATGTACAATTTTACACCTTCAAATTATTTATCAAATCTTCTGTAATTAAGTTCAACACAACATAAACTTCACGAAATAGCCTCCATTTAATTTAAAAAAATATTATTAAGCAGTGGATTTACAGATCTTTAGTAATAACAATAATAACACACACAAATAATGAAAAAAATAGTTTTTTGTTGGGAATAATCTTTTACAAATAAAATATCAAGGCAAGAATAGAAAAAAATACTTTACATAGGTGACCATAACAATGTTCTTGAGAAAACCGACTTGGGTTTAACACACTTCGTTGGTAATAATGAATTTTTTTCTATTGTTTACCAAAAGCTTCTGTAATTTTGAATAATCGTACAAATTATTCATACAAATGAGTCCTCTACTATAAACAGCCCTTAGATACAGACAAGCACCTACTGTGTGGACATGTTTATACACAGTGTATGAAAACATTTTTACCTCCCACACTTCTAAACTGAAACAATGATATTTGTATTCCTTTCTGAAACAAACAGCTGAGCCACTTCGATGCTATGCCATCTGTTGACATGCATTTATAAGTCGTCTATAGTCCATTCTTGGTAAAGTTGTGAGCACTTGAGGTACTTCTAATTTCATTTTACTGTACACTCAGTAAGGCATTAAAACACAAAGTTACTTACCTAATTTTCTACGAACTTTACTGGAAGCAAATAACCGAGCATTTGCGTGTGAAGAAATGTTATACAATGATTTTAATTTAATAGTGCTAATTTTATCACGAATGGACTCCATACGCTATAATGTGCAGCACATTGGTTTTGTCTATAGTTTTTAATTTATTACACTACAGGCTTTATTAACAAGTTTATTGACATATAAAAATATATCAGTGATCACAGAAGTAGTGTGTTTCATACTACTACGAAACTCAGTATAAAGACTGTTCTTTAGCTTATTTTAAAAACCTTCGGGGTGATGCGTATCAAACATGAGGTACAGTTACACAATGAAATTGTTGCCTATAGCACAATTTGTAAGGAGACATTCACGCTTGAAAAATGAATTTTGAAAATGTATTTTGGCAAATTTTTGGAAACAACGTGGTGTAAACTTATAATTTTGTGTACAATGATAAGTGTTTAGAGATCTTCGACCAAATCCAGGAACTGCTCCAAAAAACTGCCTTCATGAAAATGACAGATGTGGCCACCTTCTTATTGACTAGAATTTTTGTGGCGTTGGGTTTTGTGGACATTTCATGTTGCTTTTCTGAGCTGTACATCCTAAGCAACGTAAAAGGTCTTATCTTTACAAGTCACTCGAATGTGCAATTTACTATACAGTGCATTCTAGTGTGTCTGTGCCAACAATACTATACCTGGCATGTAGGCAAAAACTGTTACACATGGAATGTAATTGCACACACCATGCTTGTAAATGCATTTTGCACTTTGAAAAACACATCCTGTGCTACAGTTCTTTAGAACTATGTCACATATTTCAACCAAGTAAACCTCAACAAACTTACTTTCAAGCAGCTCCAGACACTGGCATGCCTATCACACACAATTTTTGACATGCTTCATGTGTTTACAAAGCCACAGAAATTCGTGTGCTAACGATGCTACTGCAGCATATGATTATTTTTATGATTTATTTCTTGTAAACAATGAATTCTAGCTATTTTCAAATAGAGGTCCTTTTGTGTTTCTTGGTATGTACTGCTCAGAAAATTAACATGACATTTTTGCAAAGCTAATGCCACAAAAGTTTTACTTAATGAGAGGGTGTTATTTTCATTAAAGGGATTGTTCTAAAGAGCAGCTTCTTGAAGGGTTGAAGATCTCAATAATACTAAACATTATGTGCACAGAATTGAAATTTAACTCCTCGTCATTTCCAGTATTTTTTGCCAAAGTATCATTTACAATTAAATTTCCAAGTGGTAATTTCTGTCTTACGAATTACACCAGTCAAGCTTTCATTGTGAAACTATTCCTCATTTGTGGTGAAGAATCACATACCAAAGTTTGCAACGTAAGTTAACAAACAACCTCTCTCTCTCTCTCTCTCTATATATATATATATATATATATATATATATATATATATATATATATATATATATATATATATATTAGAGGAGATTAAGTAAAAAAACGTGTTATTTGAAGGGAATTGTCTTTTTCACATGGTGGAAATCTTACGTGTTCAGTATACAACATAGCTAAACCACAACTCTGACAAAGAGAAACACACTACATGGTTATATAAACAGGGTGCGTACAGTTAGCGAGACATAAAAACTCTCAAGTTTTTATGCATTTTATTTCAACCGTAGTCTAGTGTGTTTCAGGGAATGCATGTAAAATAAATATAGATGATTGTGTAAATATGAAAATTGAAATTGGCAAATGAATTTGTAGTTGATATGTAAAATAAGTTTAACTTCTTACTTCAAATATTAGCTCTTAAGGGTTCCGTCTAACATGTGTTTAAAATATGTTGCAGTATGTTAATAATCACGGTTATTGTAACTGAAATATCCTACATAAGTCTATACTTTGTCCACTCTGAGGTTGCAGCAGAAATAAAAATTGCTAATGAAATAAGTCAATGAAATTTAATTATATATTGATTCCTCACATTGCAACTGTGCATAGCATAGTTACCTTATATTTTTCAATATTTAAAATTAAATTTACACTGTGCAAAAATGTTATTGACATTCTCTTGGATGAATTAGCTGCAACCTTAGAATGGATTGAACCATTTTATTCATAAGAGAACTAAGCGCTATTGTGATGCAACTGAGAAAATCTAGGTTCAATGATAAACACCTGCGTTTAATTACAATTGCATGCATGACAAAATTGCAGAACATGATTCCGTACAAAGACATATAAGTTATTAATGTATTTAAGTTTTAAATTCATTCATGTATTTGCTACTAATTTCAGAACAATAAAATATCGTGCTTGGTTCCTTTATGCATAGTATTGTTCAGCCAATGTACAAAGATAAGAAACATTACATATAAGGTCAGAATGTCGTTGTCAAGACACCAAACACACTGAAACTATAAAAGCACGGTTTCTAAGCCCTGCAAGAAAGCTAAACATGGCCTTTTCCTACTGCAGTACTTAAAAATGTACTAACTCGATGTGTGTGAAACTCAGATAGAAACTTACAATTAACTTTGTTACGACTTTCCACCAATAAAATTATGTAGTCACCGCTTAAAGTGCCACATTAAAAAGGGGATAAGCAGGAGTCTTGAAGGCTATTTCAGAGCTTGACTTGTGGCGATGCGGCATTTGATGCACATTTCAAAATTCACCATTAAAGAAGCTCCATTGCTCCTGTGCCCCTAACGAGCATGATGGCAGCACCCTAACTATATCATCTCACCTCTTGTATATATATTTGTGTGGATTCTTGTCCCCATACACTGTTTTGAATGTTTGGTGTATGCTCTCTTTTTATCATTATCATGGCCTACTGTGTGTTGTTTCATAAATTAATTTATTATGTATCATGAAAGTTTTTTCTAACCAAACTATATTTTAGTGAAATAGGCTGGCCTAGGTTTTCAATGTGTAGTCAGAGGAATTTTTCCAACTATAATTCAAATTTGTTCAGTTCAGCGGAATAATGTCACTATAGAAGGTATGTCACATATTGAGGTGCGATGATAAAATTGGTACACTGTATTGCAGAGCCTATGCAGGTTTGTTGTAAAAACAATATGGTTTATCATATGGATATGAAAATTACATGTCTAAGTACACAAATCTAATCCAGTTAAGCAATTTTTGTTTATTTTTGTTCGGTTATCAATTTCGTAAACAACGAAATTTATGATTATATCAGATTCCCAAATAGCTAAACAAATGTATGAAGTTAATAATTATTTATATAAATGGCAAACAACATGGGTTTGGGAGTGAGTAGCAAAATATGATTGTTTGCCAATACTTATGCTTAATATGCAGATGTTCGTGGAGGGAAGAAGTTGCAATGACATATAGGCCATTCACGATAAAGTGAACACTGTTTTACAGTCGTCTTTACTGTCTCTAATAGGAAACTTCCAAGTAACTAAAAACCAGTGTAAAAGTTAGAACAGTCTGAAAAGTTAACATCTATTGGCCCAAAAAATTATATAAGTTCTGCTGAGTGCTCAGTTTAAAGTGAACAGCCTATAATAGGATACGATTGTGTCATTTGGGTACGAAATATTTGAACGACAGGAAGATTGTAAAGGTTTTTTAGACTGGATAAAAGGTGTGCTGTGCATGTAATTGCCAATTTGGAAGAGGTTAGGAAAACGCCCACAAGGAAATCTTTTCTTCACAACAATTCAAGTATTGGGCCTCTAGGTCACACTCGCCTTTAGACATGATCCCCTTGTTGTTTTTGTGTACTTCGTTCACAATCACATAATTTTCCTGTTCTGAGTGATAATTGTTTGCCGTATCAGCTGGCAAAAGTTTACTCCTTTGCGAGATAAGTTATCTGATGAGCAAGGTGGTATGAAGATTCATGTTTCACAAAACTAAAAATTTTACGAATTCAAGTAAACCTAAACAACCAAAAATATACACTCGTAACAGAACAATATAAATATGTACCGTGAAAGTGGCAGTTACACTTTAAAGAAGTGTGTATCAATATGATTTTAGGTTATAATTCAAATACAGTACGGTGTACATAGTGTACATGCACTTGTGCACATGCGGAGGTGATAAAACCCAGCTTTGGTTCTTTACAAGTAAAATAATAATTCAGACAGCATCATTGTAGGGTAAACTTTGCTTCCACTTTTTATTTTAATCATTTGTAGTTAAGTGTGCCAACATAAACCAATGTACAGTAGTGTTGGCAATGTTATAATTTGTTGGCGCATTAGCTGCATTCCAGATGTAGAAATTCACTTTCTAGTTTTGCCTCAGTGTCGACACAACGAGGGAGTTATTCCGTACTTTATGCATAGATGCACCAAAAAACTCGTTAAGTACATATTTAGATTTGCTGTAGGCCTAAACAAAACGATTTTACCCTTTTTACTTAAAATACTTGCACAGTACAAGTATGTATTTAAAGCCATGAAGACATTTATTGCCTCAGCACAAATTCGCCATAACTTTCCCTCAAGTTTACGTTGGCTATGGAGTGTTGTTATAGTCCGAATTTGCAAAGAAATTTATACAATATCTGTTTATAAATTCACAACATTTGTGATTTTAAAAAACATCCGAGTTATTAATATCCTGGTGCCAGCAGAACTCGCCATTTTGATTTTTCGCCTGTATCACAACCACTATATTCTTAATTCTGTAGCTTCCTCTATCTCCTGCCCATCCCATCTGTATACCTCTCGTATAGACCTACTACCCAAACTAATAATTTTAAGCATAATTTATTAATTAAAAATGTTTCTATAGACGAAACCTGTACCGAAAAATATACCTATACAACAATGGATCACATCCTGTAGCATACTGGAA
This sequence comes from Medauroidea extradentata, assembly GCA_003012365.1. Lineage (NCBI taxonomy): Eukaryota > Metazoa > Arthropoda > Insecta > Phasmatodea > Phasmatidae > Medauroidea > Medauroidea extradentata. The sequence continues at coordinate 11,654 of PNEQ01112456.1, forward strand.
AAACATTAACTTACTTACCTCAAAAACATATGGAGGGTTAGATTGTCAGCAGGCTAAGGCAGTGTATAGAGGAAGAGAAAACAGCAGTGAGAAGATTCAAAGAATAGCGAGGAGAAAGAAGCAGGGTACAGTTGACGTTATTCTTCAATATACTCCATCTAATTTAAATAAGAAGAGTAATATGCCTCACGTATTGGAAACTGACCTAACATAATCTAAAAAAAAAGAAAAGAAAATTTTGAAGTTAGTATACTACAATTCTGTTTACCTACAACTGCTGCCTTGCAAGTTTAAAGTTATTATCTTAAATGTATATATTCAGATGCAAGAGATCAGTTGTATTCAATTATATGAAAATAAGTATTATACTTGTTCTTTCTAACCATCCAACACTATACATAAATAAGTGTTGTCAGGAAAAATGCAATAAATACTAGCAGTTTTTGCCAGATCGTTTTGTTTATGTATGTATATTAATTTTATTTAAAAGTCGACTAATGTAAATGGGTAAAAAAAATATGGTAAAATATTCACAATTTTAATTTTCTGCGAATGTTCAGGAAAAGCAAATATTGTGTTTTTTTTTTAAATTCAAATTCATTCTTACACACATTTTTTTAGTGTAGTCGGTAGTTGCAATTTACGAGGTTATGTGTAAAAATTGGTTTGATTTTCTACGTACAAAATATTATATATCTTGCTAAAATGTTAGGTGACAATGTTGAATTTTAACTACAGCTTTGAACTTGAATGGAATGATTTTTAACACAGTTATTCATATTGAAATTAAATAAGTTCTTGCGATATTAAACGTGCAAATTAGCAGCAAAGCTTCCATAGGGAGAAAAGTGCATTTGTACAATTTGTTTTGATGCATTTGCAATAGTTTTGAAATTTCCTTTATGCCTGAGTATTTTGATAACTTGTAACCTTACTATTCAGATGTATTTGTGACAACTTCCCTTTAGTAAGTACTAGAAATATGGAAGGCTATATAAATAAATAAATAAAATTCTGTACCAGCCTCGTTGACTCTGAGTGGCCCACTTTCAAACTGAGTACACATGAATAATATGCTAAGAAGGGCAGCAATTTTGGGGACGGGTAGGCGGAGACTGGGTGCAGGGTTGAGAGGAGGAAGGGAATTATTGGCCGCCTGTGTCTGTTGCTCTCCGATCCTTTAATAAACTATGAAGTAAATGGGATTGCATACACTCAAGGATGCACAATGTTGTAAAATGATTAGTAGGGCGGGGAGGGTTAGATTGTCAACAAACTAAGGCAGTGTATAGAGGAAGAGAAAACAACAGTGAGAAGATTCAAAGGGTAGGGAGGAGAAAGAAGCAGGGTGGCAGTGTATGTTTGTGAGGTTGGTGAGGGAGTGGAATATTTTGCGGAATGACTTGGTAACCGCAAGGGGGTTTTAGAAACTTAGGAAGGGTTTGGAGAGGGTAGTCTAGAGGGGTGGGAAGAATTGTACTCGCCACAGGGTGACAGTCAAATTGAAAATATATTTATTTGTAGTTATTTTTTTGTAGTACTGTGTATTTTCGGGGTAAAATTGTAGCCAACCAATCATTTTAGTTTATAAAATGTTTTTGCGGCTTATAACTACTAGGCATGCGTATTTCATTAGTAAGAAAGTTATTGATCAGGAACAACAGTAGTAATGATGTTTTTAATATTGCGTCTAAACTTTAATTATTCAGGTTATACAAAATTTACCAAGTGAATGTCAACTATACATTCGCCTTAGGTTATGGGAACTCAAGTTATTGTAACGTCTCGATAGAGGCGTATTACTCTACTTGAAGTATTAGGTTGAAAAACAATCTAGAATTATTGTAAATGCAAACTAGTCCTGTAGATTTTAAAATTTTGGAAACCTTGCCTAGGTGTAATTTATGACCACCCGCATGTTCGAGACAATTTGGCACTTGATTACACAATAATAATAATGATGATAATAATAATAATAAGTTTAGCCTTGCAATTGGGCTTCTGCCCGGTGGCGAGTGATCTACTCTCCATTCTCATAATACCAGCTCTCCAGTCCCTTCCTAAACCTTCCAGCCCTTCTCACAGTCACCAACTCCTCCCACAATGCATTCCACTCCCTCACTGTCCATACCAGCAACGACTATCTACCCCTCTCCATTCTCCTCCGTACCCTCTTAATCATCTCATTGTTGCTACCTTAACCCTTAAAATTTCCCTTAGTTTACAGGCCAAACTTACAGGTAACCTACATTCTCAGAAATTTACTACTATAGTAGAACTAACTGCAACAGATGAGTTCTCATAAGAACAATATGTTTATGATTTTAAACACAGACAGAAAAAACTAAGAAAAGTTGCAGCAATTATTTGTAAATCCAAACTTCTCATCCGGATTCGTAAAACACAAAGCTAAACATGAGTTATCCTTAACTATGTACTGTTCAGAATTTAAATGTTCTTGTCGAGCATGGTAAACTTGACCATTATCAGTCCCTTTCCATGCATCAAACATGAAAAACTGCATCCGGTACATAAGCCATTTCATTGTGATCAAGTAAGATAAGTTAGGAATTTTACAATTGTACCAAGCACTGCTTAACTTTTCTCAACATTTACACATTCAGTAGAATGGTATTTCGTGTCCTGCAGCTATAAATACTTATCATTTATAGTTTGCTGTTTCTAAATTTTGTTCTTGATGAATTCAAGTAACCAAAACTATTATAATGACAGAAATAAAGTAATTTACTGTGACAGAAAATACGTTGAGCTATATGCCACATTTTTCTGTTTTGAATTAAAATAATTTTTATGTTCGAAACAAATTCTGCATAATTTGAAGTATTTATAAATTCAAAAAAATCTTGAGCATAAGATTATATTTCTATATCACAATTTTATCACAATGTAATTGAGTGTATACATTTTTTTAAAATATGATTTTCTGTGGTGAGAATAATATTTGTACTTGTGTTTAGCAAAAACAACAAATTGTTAACATAACTTGTTTGTAAACATAAAGTATGGAGTATAAAATGTTATTCTTGCAATAAATATTTAATATAACGGGAAGTAGTTAAGCAGTGTTTGGTATAAATAAAATATTCAGAATTTTAAAACAAATAATTATATATAGCATTATATTACAGCAGTTATCAATAATTTGTAACTGTTCAAATATTCATATTTCTTTTGAACACTTATTGAGAGTTCTATCAATACGGCGTTATGCAAACATGTTTAGCAATGGTTTTTAATTTAGTAATTATATGTAATTACCACCAGTCTCGAAACTTTCCGAACCAGAATGCATTAATAGTATGAGTAAAACAGTACTAATATATCACTGAGGTAAAACTGTTTACTAAGCAGAAAGTGCTGCTGACACATTGTTTTTTAAAGTATTTTATATTGCCACTTCCCTGACTAATAAGTAATGTAACAGTACCAGTAGGGGGGCATGTATGTTCTGGCCCCACAGGGAGCAAAACCGGCATAACCTGCATTTGAATAACCTTGCAACCCCCTCCCATTGGTGGAGCAAGGCCTCTGATTGGCCAAGACGTTGTCTAGGGGAGCGTGTCCTGGGCTGTGATTGGTTGTAGGGGTCTTTTGGTACGAATAGTACCTAAGTGCCACGAGGTCTGTGATTGGCTGAGAGCTTAAGCCCCGCCCTGTATGTGTGTATTGATTGTGTGTATGCAGGCGAGGGGTGCAGAGGAGGCAGTGTACAGAGGGGTTGGCGACCCTTTTGGTACAAGTTGTGTCTAAGTGCCATGTGGGTATTCATTGTATGTAGGCGAGGGGTAGAGGATTCTACAAGATGCATAGCATCTTGAAGACATCTTCAAGAAATCTTCAAGACATTACCCTTTTGGAGGAAATAGTGTCTAAGCGTCATGTGGGCATTGTTTGTTATGAGCAAGGGAGCTGTCTACAAGATGCATAGCATCTTGAAGACATCTTCAAGACATCTTGAAGAAATCTTCAAGAAAAAATAAGGCTTATCTCATACTTGTCCCACACTCCTAAGACATATCTCAAGATGTATAGCATCTACCACGCACTCTTATAAATGTGTGTAAGACATGTCTCAAGATGCCTAACATCTTGAAGACATCTTGAAGAAATCTTCAAGACATTACAAGAAAAAATAAGGCTTAACACATCTCCTTGAATCGTCTACAACACCTAGCACATATCTCAAGATGCATAGCATCTCCTTTAGACATCTCCTTAAGAAGACTGCAAGATGTCTTCAAGACGTATATCAGATCCTTGAGACATCTTGAAGATGTCTACAAGATGGCGCTAGAGAGAGAGAGAGAGTGTGTGTGCGCAACACATACGACCCCCCTGTGTATAACAGGCTTGTGATACCCCCTCCATCACTTACCTCCAACAACAGTTCCATCAGCAATACATCTTCCTTCCAGCATACTCACTACTCGAATGAAGAGAGGAGACGTACTTTACTAGTATAAAACCCTGTATGTGGGTGAGGGGTGCGTGTATGTAGGCGAGGGGTCCATGGGAGGATGTGTACAGAGGGGTTGGCGACCCTTTTGGAAGAAATAATGTCTAAATGCCACATGGGTATTAAATGTTATGAGCAAGGGAGGGTATACCCCTCCATTTCTCCAACACAATATGTCGATGCTCAAAAGCCTTTGCTAATCATTTGGCTGCCATCTCCCGAGGTGAGTACATGTTTTTCTTACACACTCTACACCATCATCACCGCAATTTGTTTGTTAAATAATATGTCATGTTCACTACACCTGCATCCTAGTGTGCGACGACGCCCCACTGCTCGTACAGAAAACCCCACTATTCTAGCATGCGGAAAATAGCACCCAGGAAGTATAGGCCTATACTGTTACAAGTAACGAAGAAAAGTAAAATATGTATAGTATACCCACAAATAATCACCATGCGAATATAAATTCTTCGTTCGTTAAAAAATATATTTAGTTATGTACATGTAGTCGACATACTGTATGAACGCCTCTACCACAACACGGCGCCGCGAGATTATGTACATCATACACGTCAAATCACTATATCACTTCATGTAGAACACAAAAACAGTAGTAACCCGAATCATACTACTAATATAATACACAGCAAGGATTACAGTTGAACAAATCTCGCCTTTAGTGTACATCTGCAGCTCTTTTATGAATCTCGGATTTACGTGGAAGCTCCGCGCATTAAATATCGTTTAAACATCGCACATAACTTACTAAGTTATGACACTAGCAGAGTAGCCCGTAACTCGGGAGTAGCAACACCGGAATAAAGGGCGGACAAAACGGGTGATCTCCGAGAAAACCCACAAATCCAACGTCATCGTCCACCATGTTCCCACATGCAAAAATCCGGATACCGACCGAACCAGGACTCGAACCTGGAGCACCTTGGTGGGAGGCGAATGTTTTGTCCAGACGTCCATCGCAACCACACCTAACACAAACCATGTGAACTGTCACTACACCTTCTTCACACAACATACACTCACCTATCCATACATACGTACTTTGCTGTAAACTCTGTACTACAGAACCAAATAATGTATGTAAACAGTTATTAACAACTGATTCATTATCAAATTTCGTAACACGAAGCATCCTAGTGCGGGACAACGACCCACAGCTAGTTGTACAGAAAACCCCACCATTCTAGCATGCGGAAAATATCCTGGATGTATATTGTTACAAGTAACGAAAAAGGTAAAATATAGTATACCCACAAATATTCACCATGCAAAATTAAAGTATACGTTCGTTAAAAAATATATCTAGTTATGTACATACTGTATGAAAACATCTACCACAACACAGCGCCGCGAGATTATGTACGTCATACACCTCAAATCACTATATAGGCCATTCGGAATAAAATGAGCACTAGAGATTTAACCTTTGAAAAAAATCACTAGCCGTTACTGCATATACATCACCACTAACAAGAGTTACTTTACTGCTTGTATGGTTGGTAGCGATTTATTGTACGTAGTTCCGTGTATTTTCCTATTTGAATACAACATTAGTGAAAGAATATATGACGAACTCGACCTGTCTGTATTTAATACACTTCAAAATATTTACTTATGATCTTATTGACATTCATACATAC